>JAODUO010000057.1:0-45000 GCA_025642075.2 Ridgeia piscesae | reverse complement strand
AAGCCACATGACATTATTTTCTGGCGGCTGCTGCGCACCTTCGAAGCATGGCCTCCATATAAACCCTAAATGTACACAGCTCTCACCCCAAAACGCGTGTCATACATATGGGTGAATGGCTCGCAGTGAAACAAACAGTGGTGGTGCCCCCTGTCCGACTATTTACAACCATTTCACCAGTAGAGGGCATTGTTTTTCGTAACGGTGGCAACCGTAAAAAAACGCGGTCACGTCAAGTTGGCTGAAAGTGAGACCTGATTATGGCGGCCGGCTGTCGTGTTGTTCCGTGAACGTTTATAATGTCAGTGATCTTACTTTCTCGGACAACGTTGAATTAACACAACGCAGCCATATAACACACGTTACCACTTTAATGGCATATGCATTATTAATTACAACAATAATGCCGTTGTGCCAAGTCTTTATCACCGAGACTTAATTAATACGTCATAGGCATAGCCAGAGGCCTGCTGACTGTCTAATGAACATAACAATTAATCGGCGGAGAACGTACGGCTAGCATCAGAATTACACTTGTGGCAGTGCCTAATCTTGTATTACTGAAAAATGCCAGTCTACCTTAGGCTCTGCCTTAGACATAACACTTACACATTATTTTAAACGTATTTAATTTTCCAAATTAATTTCGTTATCCAAATTAATAAAAAATTGACAATATAAAAGCAGCAGGCATAACTAGCAATAATGGCCAGAACCTAGCCTAAAATTAAAATCATCACTTGCCAAATCGTCTGATTTTCACAAAGCTTGCGTAAGAAAGCCAAGCATAGTATTTAATTTGCTATAGATAGATTGTGGAAATGGTCGACATTAGTAACTGGAAGAAGCAGTATTGGCCAAGAGCGTGACTCTGCGTCTGTGACATTACACCTGTCATTTTGTGAACCTATAAAGTAAACCAGAACCATGCTTCGCAGTTCAGTTCAAATGTATGGCGAGACAGTGACGCCTGTCGAGGTGCAGGAGATATGTGAGTTATTGAACCACAATAAACTTCGGCTGCTGTCACTGCGAGACTGTGTCGTGCTCGACCCGTGTTTTGAGAAACTGATGGAAGGTGTCGGCAATTGTAAATCCATTCTTCATTTGAACCTCAACTTGGGGATGATGACATCATGTAGTCGCGCCTGGATGTTAGCCAATGCACTGACTTCCAACCGCTCACTGATATCATTGTTGTAAGTAGTAATTGTGTAGTCTCTCATTATATGTTGTAAGTAGCAACTGTGTAGTCTCTCATTATATGTTGTAAGTAGCAACTGTGTAATCTCTCATTATATGTTGTAAGTAGTAACTGTGTAGTCTCTTGTTATATGTTATAAGTAGTAACTGTGTAGTCTCTTGTTATATGTTGTAAGTAGTAACTGTGTAGTCTCTCATTATATGTTGTAAGTAGTAACTGTGTAGTCTCATTATATGTTGTAAGTAGTAACTGTGTAGTCTCTTGTTATATGTTGTAAGTAGTAACTGTGTAGTCTCTCATTATATGTTGTAAGTAGTAACTGTGTAGTCTCTTGTTATATGTTGTAAGTAGTAACTGTGTAGTCTCTTGTTATATGTTGTAAGTAGTAACTGTGTAGTCTCTCATTATATGTTGTAAGTAGTAACTGTGTACTCTCTCATTATATGTTGTAAGTAGTAACTGTGTAGTCTCTCATTATATGTTGTAAGTAATAATTGTGTAGTCTCTCATTATATGTTGTAAGTAGTAACTGTGTAGTCTCTCATTATATGTTGTAAGTAGTAACTGTGTACTCTCTCATTATATGTTGTAAGTAATAACTGTGTAGTCTCTCATTATATGTTGTAAGTAGTAACTGTGTAGTCTCTCATTATATGTTGTAAGTAGTAACTGTGTAGTCTCATTATATGTTGTAAGTAGTAACAGCGTAGTCTCATTATGTGTTGTAAGTAGTAACAGCGTAGTCTCATTATGTGTTGTAAGTAGTAACTGTGTAGTCTCTCATTATATGTTGTAAGTAGTAACTGTGTAGTCTCTCATTATATGTTGTAAGTAATAACTGTGTAGTCTCTCATTATATGTTGTAAGTAGTAACTGTGTAGTCTCTCATTGTATGTTGTAAGTAATAACTGTGTAGTCTCTCATTATATGTTGTAAGTAGTAACTGTGTAGTCTCTCATTATATGTTGTAAGTAATAACTGTGTAGTCTCTCATTATATGTTGTAAGTAGTAACTGTGTAGTCTCATTATATGTTGTAAGTAGTAACTGTGTAGTCTCTCATTATAATGTTGTAAGTAGTAACTGTGTAGTCTCTCATTATATGTTGTAAGTAATAACTGTGTAGTCTCTCATTGTATGTTGTAAGTAGTAACTGTGTTGTCTCATTATATGTTGTAAGTAGTAACGGCGTAGTCTCATTATATGTTGTAAGTAGTAACTGTGTAGTCTCTCATTATATGTTGTAAGTAATAACTGTGTAGTCTCTCATTGTATGTTGTAAGTAGTAACTGTGTTGTCTCATTATATGTTGTAAGTAGTAACTGTGTAGTCTCTCATTATATGTTGTAAGTAATAACTGTGTAGTCTCTCATTATATGTTGTAAGTAGTAACTGTGTAGTCTCTCATTGTATGTTGTAAGTAGTAACTGTGTAGTCTCATTATATGTTGTAAGTAGCAACTGTGTAGTCTCTTGTTATATGTTGTAAGTAGTAACTGTGTAGTCTCTCATTATATGTTGTAAGTAGTAACAGTGTAGTCTCTCATTATATGTTGTAAGTAGTAACTATGTAGTCTCTCATTATATGTTGTAAGTAGTAACTGTGTAGTCTCTTATTATATGTTGTAAGTAGCAACTGTGTAGTCTCTCATTATATGTTGTAAGTAGCAACTGTGTAGTCTCTCATTATATGTTGTAAGTAGCAACTGTGTAGTCTCTCATTATATGTTGTAAGTAGCAACTGTGTAGTCTCTCATTATATGTTGTAAGTAGTAACTGTGTAGTCTTTCATTATACGTTGTAAGCAGCAACTGTGTAGTCTCTCATTATATGTTGTAAGTAGTAACTATGTAGTCTCTCATTATATGTTGTAAGTAGTAACTGTGAAAAGTTTTTTTTCCCCATTATATGTTGTAAGTAGCAACTGTGTAGTCTCTCATTATATGTTGTAAGTAGTAACTGTGTAGTCTCTCATTATATGTTGTAAGTAGTAACAGTGTAGTCTCTCATTATATGTTGTAAGTAGTAACTATGTAGTCTCTCATTATATGTTGTAAGTAGTAACTGTGTAGTCTCTCATTATATGTTGTAAGTAGCAACTGTGTAGTCTCTCATTATATGTTGTAAGTAGCAACTGTGTAGTCTCTCATTATATGTTGTAAGTAGTAACTGTGTAGTCTCTCATTATATGTTGTAAGTAGTAACTGTGTTGTCTCATTATATGTTGTAAGTAGTAACAGTGTAGTCTCATTATATGTTGTAAGTAGTAACTGTGTAGTCTCTCATTATATGTTGTAAGTAGTAACTCTGTAGTCTCTCATTATATGTTGTAAGTAGTAACTGTGTAGTCTCTCATTATATGTTGTAAGTAATAATTGTGTAGTCCCCATTATATGTTGTAAGTAGTAACTGTGTAGTCTCTCATTATATGTTGTAAGTAGTAACTGTGTAGTCTCATTATATGTTGTAAGTAGTAACTGTTTTGTCCCCATTATATGTTGTAAGTAGTAACGTGTATTTCTCATTATATGTTGTAAGTAGTAACTGTGTAGTCTCTCATTATATGTTGTAAGTAGTAACTTGTAGTCCCCATTATATGTTGTAAGTAGTAACTGTGTAGTCTCTCATTATATGTTGTAAGTAGTAACTGTGTAGTTCTCATTATATGTTGTAAGTAGTAATTTTGTGTAGTCCCCATTATATGTTGTAAGTAGCAACTGTGTAGTCTCTCATTATATGTTGTAAGTAGAACTGTGAAATCTCTCATTATATGTTGTAAGTAGTAACTGTGTAGTCTCTTTTCGTTGTAAGCAGCAACTGTGTAGTCTCTCATTATATGTTGTAAGTAGTAACTGTGTTGTCTCATTATATGTTGTAAGTAGTAACAGTTTTAGTCTCATTATATGTTGTAAGTAGTAACTGTGTAGTCCCCATTATATGTTGTAAGTAGTAACTTGTAGTCTCTCATTATATGTTGTAAGAAATAACTGTGTAGTCTCTCATTATATGTTGTAAGTAGCAACTGTGTAGTCTCTCATTATATGTTGTAAGTAGTAACTGTGTAGTCTCTCATTATATGTTGTAAGTAGTAACTGTGTAGTCTCTCATTATATGTTGTAAGTAGTAACTGTGTTGTCTCATTATATGTTGTAAGTAGTAACAGTGTAGTCTCATTATATGTTGTAAGTAGTAACTGTGTAGTCTCTCATTATATGTTGTAAGTAGTAACTCTGTAGTCTCTCATTATATGTTGTAAGTAGTAACTGTGTAGTCTTTCATTATACGTTGTAAGCAGCAACTGTGTAGTCTCTCATTATACGTTGTAAGTAGTAACTATGTAGTCTCTCATTATATGTTGTAAGTAGTAACTATGTAGTCTCTCATTATATGTTGTAAGTAGTAACTGTGTAGTCTCTCATTATATGTTGTAAGTAGCAACTGTGTAGTCTCTCATTATATGTTGTAAGTAGTAACTGTGTAGTCTCTCATTATATGTTGTAAGTAGTAACAGTGTAGTCTCTCATTATATGTTGTAAGTAGTAACTATGTAGTCTCTCATTATATGTTGTAAGTAGTAACTGTGTAGTCTCTCATTATATGTTGTAAGTAGAACTGTGTATCTCTCATTATATGTTGTAAGTAGAACGTGTAGTCTCTCATTATATGTTGTAAGTAGTAACTGTGTAGTCTCTCATTATATGTTGTAAGTAGTAACTGTGTTGTCTCATTATATGTTGTAAGTAGTAACAGTGTAGTCTCATTATATGTTGTAAGTAGTAACTGTGTAGTCTCTCATTATATGTTGTAAGTAGTAACTTGTAGTCTCTCATTATATGTTGTAAGTAGTAACTGTGTAGTCTCTCATTATATGTTGTAAGTAGTAACTGTGTAGTCTCATTATATGTTGTAAGTAGTAACTGTGTAGTCTCTCATTATATGTTGTAAGTAGTAACTGTGTAGTCTCATTATATGTTGTAAGTAGTAACTGTGTTGTCTCATTATATGTTGTAAGTAGTAACAGTGTAGTCTCATTATATGTTGTAAGTAGTAACTGTGTAGTCTCTCATTATATGTTGTAAGTAGTAACTGTGTAGTCTCCATTATATGTTGTAAGTAGTAACTGTGTAGTCTCTCATTATATGTTGTAAGTAGTAACTGTGTAGTCTCTCATTATATGTTGTAAGTAGTAACTCTGTAGTCTCTCATTATATGTTGTAAGTAGTAACTGTGTAGTCTCTCATTATATGTTGTAAGTAGTAACTGTGTAGTCTCTCATTATATGTTGTAAGTAGTAACTGTGTAGTCTCTCATTATATGTTGTAAGTAGCAACTGTGTAGTCTCTCATTATATGTTGTAAGTAGTAACTGTGTAGTCTCTCATTATATGTTGTAAGTAGTAACTGTGTAGTCTCTCATTATACGTTGTAAGCAGCAACTGTGTAGTCTCTCATTATATGTTGTAAGTAGTAACTGTGTTGTCTCATTATATGTTGTAAGTAGTAACAGTGTAGTCTCATTATATGTTGTAAGTAGTAACTGTGTAGTCTCTCATTATATGTTGTAAGTAGTAACTCTGTAGTCTCTCATTATATGTTGTAAGTAGTAACTGTGTAGTCTCTCATTATATGTTGTAAGTAGCAACTGTGTAGTCTCTCATTATATGTTGTAAGTAGTAACTGTGTAGTCTCTCATTATATGTTGTAAGTAGTAACTGTGTAGTCTCTCATTATATGTTGTAAGTAGTAACTGTGTTGTCTCATTATATGTTGTAAGTAGTAACAGTGTAGTCTCATTATATGTTGTAAGTAGTAACTGTGTAGTCTCTCATTATATGTTGTAAGTAGTAACTCTGTAGTCTCTCATTATATGTTGTAAGTAGTAACTGTGTAGTCTTTCATTATACGTTGTAAGCAGCAACTGTGTAGTCTCTCATTATATGTTGTAAGTAGTAACTATGTAGTCTCTCATTATATGTTGTAAGTAGTAACTGTGTAGTCTCTCATTATATGTTGTAAGTAGCAACTGTGTAGTCTCTCATTATATGTTGTAAGTAGTAACTGTGTAGTCTCTCATTATATGTTGTAAGTAGTAACAGTGTAGTCTCTCATTATATGTTGTAAGTAGTAACTGTGTAGTCTCTCATTATATGTTGTAAGTAGTAACTGTGTAGTCTCTCATTATATGTTGTAAGTAGCAACTGTGTAGTCTCTCATTATATGTTGTAAGTAGCAACTGTGTAGTCTCTCATTATATGTTGTAAGTAGAAATGTGTAGTCTCTCATTATATGTTGTAAGTAGTAACTGTTTTGTCCCCATTATATGTTGTAAGTAGTAACTGTGTTGTCTCATTATATGTTGTAAGTAGTAACGTGTAGTCTCTCATTATATGTTGTAAGTAGTAACTTGTAGTCTCTCATTATATGTTGTAAGTAGTAACTTGTAGTCTCTCATTATATGTTGTAAGTAGTAACTGTTTTGTCCCCATTATATGTTGTAAGTAGTAACGTTTTGTCTCATTATATGTTGTAAGTAGTAACAGTGTAGTCTCTTATATGTTGAAAATAGTAACAGTGTAGTCTCTTATATGTTGAAAATAGTAACAGGTAGTTTCATTATTGTTGTAAGTAGTAACGGTAGTCTCTTTTATTGTTGTAAGTAGTAACTTGTAGTCTCTTTTATATGTTGTAAGTAGTAACTTGTATCTCTCATTATATGTTGTAAGAAATAACTGTGTATCTCTCATTATATGTTGTAAGAAATAACTTGTAGTCTCTCATTATATGTTGTAAGTAGAAACCCTTGTAGTCCCCATTATATGTTGTAAGTAGTAACAGTGTAGTCTCATTATATGTTGTAAGTAGTAACTGTGTAGTCTCATTATATGTTGTAAGTAGAACTGTGTAGTCTCTCATTATATGTTGTAAGTAGTAACTGTGTAGTCCCCATTATATGTTGTAAGTAGTAACTTGTATTTTCTCTCATTATATGTTGTAAGTAGTAACAGTGTAGTCTCATTATATGTTTTTTTAAGTAGTAACAGTGTAGTCTCGTTATATGTTGTAAATAGTAACAGTGTAGTCTCATTATATGTTGTAAGTAGTAACAGCGTAGTCTCATTATGTGTTGTAAGTAGTAACTGTGTAGTCTCTCATTATATGTTGTAAGTAGTAACTGTTTTAATCTCTCATTATATGTTGTAAGTAGTAACTGTGTAGTATCTCATTATATGTTGTAAGTAGTAACAGTGTAGTCTCGTTATATGTTGTAAATAGTAACTGTGTAGTCTCATTATATGTTGTAAGTAGTAACTGTGTAGTCTCATTATATGTTGTAAGTAGTAACTGTGTAGTCTCTCATTATATGTTGTAAGTAGTAACTGTGTAGTATCTCATTATATGTTGTAAGTAGTAACTGTGTAGTCTCATTATATGTTGTAAGTAGTAACGGTGTAGTCTCTCATTATAATGTTGTAAGTAGTAACTGTGTAGTCTCTCATTATATGTTGTAAGTAGTAACGGTGTAGTCTCATTATATGTTGTAAGTAGTAACGGTGTAGTCTCATTATATGTTGGTTTGTAAAGTGCTTAAATGAATCCTGCAACAATAAAGCAAAATTCATCATCATTATCATTGACAGCCATAATGTCCCGCAGTCGAACCTCAGCATACTGTTTCCAAAGATCTACCTCTTGCGCTCTCCTTCTCCATAAACCATCTAGTTCATCTCTCCATTGTCTCTGGTGTTCCTCTAGATTGTTTCCTTTCATAGGGTTTCCTGGTGGTGATATGGGATGTCCATTAGTTGTCTCGGGGTCCGTTGATGTGCCTTGCCCAGGTCCACTTCTGTCTTCTAACTTGTTCAATCACATCTGTGACCTTTGTCTTTTCTTTTACCCAGATGTTTGTTTTTCTGTCCCGACATGTGATGTTTAGCTCCTTTCCATATTTGTTTGCACGGCTGCCAGCTTGTTCTTTGCTTGGGTGGTGAGTGTCCATGTTTCTGCACCACGTTTCATTGCTGGAAGAATGCATGAGTTGAAGACTTGACTCTTTAAACATGTCCTGATGTCTTTTTTGAATCTCCTTGTCTTAGTTTTTTTGTCTCTGGTAGATGCAGCTTTCAATGTTCTAAATCTGAATGTTGTTGACATATATTGGTGTGTCATTGTCTAGGTTCTGTAGCATTTGTATTAGCATATATGACTATGTCATCGGCAAAACAAAGACAACTGCAATGTTCTGTGATGATGTTTGGCCTATTTATTACGATGTAGTCAATTTTGGTGTTTGTTACACCATTTTAGGCTTTTTTTACGTCCATCTCCCTGCTTGCTTCTGAAACATGGTATTCAAGATTGTGTACTTTCCTGATGTTGCCTTCACAAAAAGGTGTTGCCTCTTTCATTTCTCATTTCAAGCCCAAATTTGCCTGTTGCCATTTCCATAGAGTTTGTTCTTTTTCATACTTGTGCATTGAAATCTACCATCACTATTGTTTAGTGGTTTGATTTCCCTAATATCTTATCCGCGTCATTGTAGAAACTGTTGATGTTTTCTTCTAAGTGCCATGGTGTTGGTGCAGTGCTAGCTTCAGTGTGAAGTGCTTTGATGTGCCCAGGACAAGTTCTGCTACTCCATGGCTGGTGCTGTTTACCTTCACCCCGTGGTCTTCCCATTTCCTCTTTAAAAAAGCTAAATTAATGGGTCACAAACAAAGATTTTATGGCAAGTAAATTTATAGTATTGAATTTCCGAACTGTTGACTTGGTTCACATTCACATGAAAACAGATTAATATTAATCTAAACAAGGATTAAGTGATTTAAGTGCACAACATATTTTATATAGTGCCCTTTAAATTTGTGCAAGTTCTAAAAGTTGTATCATCATTGTTGTGACCTGTTATTAATTATGACTTCATTTTTGTATAAAAAAAGTAATTCAATTGTGATTCCATTGTTGTAACATTGTTGTAATTTCATTGTTGTAACATTGTTGTGATTTCATTGTTGTAACATTGTTGTGATTCCATTGTTGTAACATTGTTGTGATTCCATTGTAACATTGTTGTGATTCCATTGTTGTAACATTGTTGTGATTCCATTGTTGTAACATTGTTGTGATTTCATTGTTGTAACATTGTTGTGATTTCATTGTTGTAACATTGTTGTGATTCAATTGTTGTAACATTGTTGTAATTTCATTGTTGTAGTGATTCCATTGTTGTAACATTGTTGTAAGTGCATTGTTGTAACATTGTTGTAATTTCATAGTTGTAACATTGTTAAATTGTGATTCCATTGTTGTAACATTGTTGTGACTAAATTGTTGTGATTCCCTTGTTTTAAAATTGTTGTGATTCCATTGTTGTAACATTGTTGTGACTGAATTGTTGTGATTTCATTGTTGTAAAATTGTTGCAATTCCATTGTTGTAAATTTTTTGTGATTCCATTGTTTTGACTCCATTGATGTGACCCAGTTGTAACTCATTAGTGTGACAACATTGATGTGACTGCATTGTTGAGAGTACGTTGTGACTCTTGATGTGACTTCTATTAAACAGTTGTTGTGACCCTATTGTGGTGACTACACTGATGCAATGACCTTGTTTTACGCTGAGTACTGTCTTCTAAAAAGCCCACAACACTTACATATAAGTACACTGAGGTGGGCAGCCCACAGTGAGGTGACACTTTCAAAGGTTCCCACACGTCTAACTTGGAATCAATCACCTGGCACTGCGATGGTTACTTTAACCCCTTCCTGCCCACAGTGTGCACGGCTCATCCGTGGGTGAGAGAGGCATGTGTATGATACTGGAAGCAGTGAACACTCATCCCGGCATCATCTCCCTCGACCTGGGAGACTGTCTCCTCAAAGACCAAGCCTTGTTCCTTGCCTCCACACTACTGGCCCCCCGTGGTGCTAAGAAAGGTCAGTTGAGGGATGGCCTCAAAAATTAACAAATTTGTCAATTTTTTATGGATTAGCTTCGACTAAAACCCAGGCCACCCATCGTTAATAAGTAATTGGAGAGCTTCAGACTCTCGACTAAGAGAACCCTAGTTTGAATCCTGTGCTGCGATGTCAAACCCTGGATGTTTTCCAGAGAAGTTGAGATGGTGTTTGATTGAATGGATTTGTCAGGGAAGTAAAGTGTAAAGTACTTTGGGCAGTCCTGAAGACTGGATACTGCGCTATATAAGAACGTACCATTACTTTAATGTCTGTGGGATTTGTGATTTTTATGATCCAATATGATTATTTTCATAAATTGTCTCTCCCACTAGTTGTGATACGACTGTCACCAATGATCTTGCTGGTAATGTGTAATGATTGTTGACAGCCAGCACCTCCCTCTAGGTAATGCTCGATATATTTTGGGACTTTGCAAACGTATTTGAATTTGAAAGTTTATAACTGCAGTGCATCCTGAGTGTAATAAAGTACCCTTTCAAACTACTTAATTTATAGCAATTACATTTTATTGCAAGTATCGTTTCTGAATGTTTGACAAAAGTAAAATTTACCTTATTTGCACTGCGTCAATGCAACATTCCGCAAACCCTGGCTCATGGGCCACATTTGACCCACATGTGGTTTCCAACTGCACTACGAAACCTGCACTAAGAATTGTAAATTGCCAAGAATAACAGAAAATTGTCATGTGATATTAGCAGACCACAGGCAGTGTTGATTGGCTGAGACAGGGAGGGGATGTGACAAGATGTCAGACTTGTGGAGTCCTCCAAGATGTGCATTTAAGTTTTCTTGCCATAGATCGAAGATGCATGATAAAAATTAATAATAATAATTTTATTTATAAAGTGCAGTGTATCCATACTATACTTCCACTCAAAGGTGCATAAAATACAACATTGGTAACACCAGTAAATGAATAGATCAAATCAAATCATAAATTAATAATAAAATAGATTAATAAATTAATAATGAAGTAAGATGCTGAAATAATTTTGGAAACTATAATTATGGTTGAAATAAATTCACTACAAGTAATCAACAGTCAGCTATCCCCATCATGGGCCGCTTTGTCGACAATCTCGTGGACCGTATAAAATAATTCCACGGCCAACTTGACTGCTGCCGTATAGCGTCTGTTTTGTCTTCAGGACTGCAGGACCTGTCTCTGAGTGGTAACTGTGACATCAGTTCATTTGCGTGGTGCAAGTTCTTTCTTGATTTGTCTGCCTGCAACAACCTTCGAAGCCTCAGTCTCGATTACAACAAGATTGGTGACTACGGAGTGGGATATCTCGCATGTGCCCTGGTCCACTGCAGACATCTACAAACCGTTGACCTCGAGGGTTGTGGAATTAACGAATATGGGGCAGAGGTGAGCTTGAAGGTCGTCTAGAGGTTAACTGTTATTGTAATGTTTATACAACGTTTAGTTCACTGTAGACATTAAGCAGTGTTAATAGTCATAAATGTAACTAATATTATATTGTAGACTAATCAAGGATGCTTGGAAGAAAAAATGCAATCAAAAGCGCCAAAAGTTGTAAACCGTGTTTGTAGAAAAAGGGAGATACATGTTTGGAAATTACGTTACATTGTTTTCATGTAATGTTTTGTTATGTCCTGGTCTCTTTCGCAACAGAACAATGACATATGTCATACTTCATGTAGGGCCTGTGGGCTTTAGACGTATTGAGCCCCCTGGATGAGTTTTGTGTAAGTCTAAAGTTACGCACCATCCTTGTGGGTCTCACAGTCACATGCCACATTTCAGCTAGATACATGCAAAACTACAGTGATGTGGGTCCACCAACAAACCAACAAGCAGTGTTTTATAATATTATAGAAATATCCCCAGCATTCTCACTGTGACACCGCGGCCAGATCACTTGGGGGGCTCAGCTTAAACCTGCCATACAACTTCAAAATTATGGCATATCTTTTTTTAATAAGCCATTGGGCTATAATGTTACTAAATCAACAATCTTGTATAGTGTGTAAAAAATAAATGTCTCGTATATAATGTTAGGCTTGTTTTGTGAGTTTGTATGAGTTTTACTTGAATGTAGTACTGCAAAATCAAAATGCAACATTTTAGGAACAAATACTTATATTTCGTAATGACATGATATCTTGAACTTGACTAGACCACCAGATTAATTGGCAGGCAGGTTTACTAATTCACCCTTATCTTTACTAGGGTATCAAGTAGTGAGTAATTCTACCTCTGCATTGGATGAAACTTGGCTTCTTTTGTGCTAGCCCAGGGCATTTATGCATAGCAGGTGACAGCAGGATTCTTTGAAGCACATTCCCAATCAACACCTGCTGTTGTGGCTATTTATGGTGATGAGCCTCACTGACTTCCCATTCATTCATTGATGCTAATGTTTGACCAGCAGCTTCACTGTAGGCCAATTTTCTCAGTGCTGCCTGCCCTCCTGTTGACCATACTAAAAGTGTAAACAACATTCTGCCTTGATTCTGAGCCAGTCAGATTATGTCTGGCAATGCTTTGCCTTTTCTTGGTAATGTGTTATGTGTATTTGGTTGTATTTGCAAATACTTTTTCAAATACAGACAAAATATCATAAACAAATACATGCCTTCTTCAATTTAAATATAAATACATCAAATTTCTGTATTCAATTTGTATTTGGACCGATCCCAAGTGACACAATTGTTGTCTGCAGTATGTACGTAGCTGTTTAGCACTAAAGATGCCCCTCTCCCTCCCTACCACTACCCCTATTTCAGCAGTAGCACTGGCCTCTGGATTTATATTGAATCAAATTAACTATCCTCTAGACACTACATCGTCTGGCAATTACACTGTCTTTTGGACGGGCATTGTGTATCAAATGTGTAAAAGTATATAAGATATATTTGAATAGAATATAAAATATAATAAAGTATAAAACTTGTAGCAGCAGGTTATTGACGAATGTCATCGAACTAATTCTAAATAATGGACACATGGAGTGTTACTGTGTCATGTGTACATTCATCACATCACTAACAAGATTGCTGGCAGCAATGGTTTGTTTTACACGTGACACCTCACACGGCGTCCCGATGGCAGAGTCTAAAACATGGAATAAAGAACATGACTGCCACTGACTAAAATAGAACGAAGCTTCCTAAAAACTTGTTGTTCACAGAACCGAGTGACATCTCAACTTTCCAGCACCTTAAATCATGTGAAACAACACCATTTTAGAAAAAAATCCAGACAATCTTTTTTGAAATAGCATTCCAACCCTAAACATTCAGCGGTCCCGGCTTCAGCGACAACTCTTACCTGTCCCCATTAATGATTACCCCGGTACGGTCATGATTTTTGTATGTTGCGCCCCCAAGCTTGAACTCTTGGCAATAATATACACACTACAGATTGTTGCTGTTATTGTTATAATCAGAGATTACTTTCTCTTTCAGATTCTCCTACACGTCATGAGAAACTATTACCCCGTCAGTCTGAAGCAACTTACTCTTTCGGGCAACTCCATCAGTCGAAATACAATTGAAAAAATCAATGCGTATCTTGAAACGGACGACAAAGAAAGCAGTTGTGACAGCGGGTCAATAAAAGTGATAAAGGAGCCGTGTTGTGAGTTTGAGAAGCGCAGCAGTGGAGGCCCGAGTCTGACAGTCACAGACGGCTCCACCATCACGTCTGTCAACTTGTTCGAGCCAGAGAAACGAAGAAAGAGAGGGCATCATAAACGAAAGTAAAACTGATGAGTCAATCTGCACTTCTGTGGAGGAACAGAAACCAGCGAAATCATTAGATTGGGCTTACAAGTGCCTCTTCAATAGAATGTGAAACTGAAAATTCCAGCAATGATTCTGTGGAGAAATCTGTGACCATGGGGGTCTGCACAAAGAATTATTGTGACAAACAAGAGTCAGAGTCATAGATTTTGTTTTAACTTTTAGTCAACATTCTTTAGAATGTTTGTACACACAGAAGTGTCATATATTCATTTATATGATTGAATAATGTTCACACCATTTTGATCACCCGATTACAACAATGCCACTGTCAATGTCAACTATGTCATGACAGAAAGAAAACAATCTTCCAACAGGCTGTATATTTCGGTAGACTGTTCAATCTATTGCATTTAGCTTTAAAGTGCAAAGGAAAACATGGCTTTTTTCAAAGTAAAAATAAAATGCCATAAACTATTTAGATGAATAATTTCTATCAGTTTGGAACTGATGTGTTGCTAAATTAAAACTTTAAAAACATGCTTTCAAAATAACGATTAAAATGTTTGTATTTGTGGTCATTTGGTATGCCCATATCTCTCAGAAATAAAACTGGAAGATGGTCTCACAAACTATACATGTTGGTTTGAGTCAAATAATATCAACCGCAACGTCCTTCACATTAGTATTTATACTTTACACAACAAAACACTAAGGAATATGAACTGCAGACCTGTTTTGTCTTGGTTTCACAATGAAATAATTTATTCAGCATTCACAAAGCTGTACACTGAAGCATATAATGACAGAGCAACCCTTGTCCATGTGCAACATTACGTAGTGCAAGTTTACATTTCAAAAACAACAAACACATGATGGACTGGGTATCGCATCAAGAACAGTCCATTTTCAAAAACATTTTATAAACCCACATATAGGGCCTACATGAATTCCCCCTTGATCACAATGAACAGTTCGACACAGGATCATTCTTCTGGCCTCATCGACACCGACTTCTGTGTAAACCCCACCCCTATATTTGCTGATGGAATCTCCAACCAATGAGAGAGCAACCCTGTACACCCAATTAAATAGGGGTACAAATGTCAAATGTCATTAATGTGATCTCTTTATACAAAGCTCAACATAAACATAAAAGTTTTCAACTGCACAGCATCCAATCGGTTTTACATCCCCCCCCCCTCGCAGTGCTCTTCAATCTAAAACTTGATAACACAAACTTGACTTCTGTGGGAAATAATTAAGCCATGCTGCAATTAATGTATGAAACATATTTCTTCACATATCTTCAAATATATATGTCTATAAACAAATACTTATTTATTTGTTGGCCAACTTTGGATAAAATCCAACTGTTATACCTAGATCAAAGGCAATAAATAGCCAGACGAAATGTACAGCATTTGCTAACATCCACATCAGTGAAATACGGTGACAAGGTGAGCAAGAATAAATGTATGTTTACAATGCATATACGTCATATTGATAATAAATAATACATACATAATGTCCACTTGAACCAGTTCTCACAAAATACATACACAATGTCAACAAGATACAGTTCTCAAATAAATACTACCGTTTACAGACAAATAAGGCTGCCATGCATTTCTTGAATAATGCCAAAGTCTAATCAATTTTAGTTATCCTGTCATAATATATCGTTTGGATATTACTGATTATTACTACCTGTAGTATGTTATAGGATAGGTTTTTTTAATTGATTTCTATGACTGATTCTGTAACTGATCCAAATTATATATTAATAAAACATAATTTTACCTCCAAAATTAAATATTTTGTAATCCAGCATATATTACTGGCTTGATTTATTTGATCAAGATTTCAAATGTTTAATCTTACAAATTATAAACTGAGTAACAATCAGTCGTCACATCCTGATTTCATCAGATTTCACAAAAACGTCATTAACATACTATTAAATCATCATTCAATAACTTTCAGTTAACCTGAATACAAAGTCCAATTCACCAAATATATTTGATATACTATCACATTCCAATGCCAACAATGGCTCTAACAAACAAATTTACTTTCAAGAATAAAATATCCCGTTTCAAGTATAATAAAGAATTTACATTGGAATTTTGAATCATTCATATAGTCAACAAAACTACCTTTCTACAACCAGTGCTTTGCCATAATAAAAACGTCCACATCTGAATATAGAAATAAATTTCAAACTAGAATGAATATGCAAAGATCTTAAAGTCTAAAATAAAGATGACAATAAATGTGAAGTGAAAGTAGCAAGGAACATAACAATAAATCTGTTCTCACCTACTGAGTCTGAATGTTCAATCCTCTGTCATTATTAACTAAATCAACCGTCTAATCTGAAGCTCATGGTTTCACCAAGATCACAGGAAAAATGTCCTAATATATACATCCTGATTTGTGCCACCAGAGCAATATATAATACACAGTTGTGTGATCAGACAATTAAAAGCTAACATTACAGCTCTGTTCATTGGCACAAGTTAACTTAAGGTCTAAACAGTGGACCAGGTTACAAGAGATGAAGGATGTCTGGATTATGCACAAAGCTTGGAGTGAGGCTGAACACGAATGTGTTAAGAGATCCACCAGGTACCAGAGAGCCTACGAGGGTGACTATTGTGTGAGTAGTTTGCGTGGCACCATGAACTCATTGACAACGTCGTCTGTGATGTGTTTGCGTCTCTCCTGGTGAGCTGCCACGATGGTCTGTAGGAGGTCAATGAGCTCCTTCTTGAGGTGGCCTGTCAGCAGCTCTCCACTCGTGTACGTCTGCAACACATGGCAGTCCTCAGTACTCACACACCAACACACATGGCAGTCCTATGTCCTCACTCCTCACACGCCAACACACACGGCAGTCCTCAGTCATCACACGTCAACACACACGGCAGTCCTCACTTCTCACACGCCAACACACACAGCAGTCCTCAGTCCTCACACGTCAACACACACAGCAGTCCTCACTCCTCACACGTCAACACACACGGCAGTCCTCAATCCTCACACGTCCACACACACGGCAGTCCTCACTCCTCACATGTCAACACACACGGCAGTCCTCAATCCTCACATGTCAACACACACGGCAGTCCTCAATCCTCACATGTCAACACACACGGCAGTCCTCACCCATGTCAACACACACGGCAGTCCTCAATCCTCACACGTCAACACACACGGCAGTCCTCAATCCTCACATGTCAACACACACGGCAGTCCTCAATCCTCACATGCCAACACACACGGCAGTCCTCACTTCTCACACGTCAACACACACGGCAGTCCTCACTCCTCACATGTCAACACACACGGCAGTCCTCAATCCTCACACGTCAACACACACGGCAGTCCTCACTCCTCACATGTCAACACACACGGCAGTCCTCAATCCTCACATGTCAACACACACAGCAGTCCTCACTCCTCACATGTCAACACACACAGCAGTCCTCAATCCTCACATGTCAACACACACGGCAGTCCTCACTCCTCACATGTCAACACACACGGCAGTCCTCACTCCTCACATGTCAACAACACGGCAGTCCTCACTCCTCACATGTCAACACACACGGCAGTCCTCAATCCTCACACGTCAACACACACGAGTCCTCACTCCTCACATGTCAACACACACAGCAGTCCTCAATCCTCACATGTCAACACACACGGCAGTCCTCAATCCTCACATGCCAACACACACGGCAGTCCTCACTTCTCACACGTCAACACACACGGCAGTCCTCACTCCTCACATGTCAACACACACAGCAGTCCTCAATCCTCACACGTCAACACACACGGCAGTCCTCAATCCTCACATGTCAACACACACGGCAGTCCTCAATCCTCACACGGCAGTCCTCACCCCTCACATGTCAACACACACAGCAGTCCTCAATCCTCACACGTCAACACACACGGCAGTCCTCAATCCTCACACGTCAACACACACAGCAGTCCTCAATCCTCACACGTCAACACACACGGCAGTCCTCACTCCTCACATGTCAACACACACAGCAGTCCTCAATCCTCACATGTCAACACACACGGCAGTCCTCAATCCTCACATGCCAACACACACAGCAGTCCTCAATCCTCACATGCCAACACACACAGCAGTCCTCACTCCTCACATGTCAACACACACAGCAGTCCTCACTCCTCACATGTCAACACACACAGCAGTCCTCAATCCTCACACGTCAACACACACGGCAGTCCTCAATCCTCACACGTCAACACACACGGCAGTCCTCACTCCTCACATGTCAACACACACGACAGTCCTCAATCCTCACATGTCAACACACACGGCAGTCCTCACTCCTCACATGTCAACACACACAGCAGTCCTCAATCCTCACATGTCAACACACACGGCAGTCCTCACTCCTCACATGTCAACACACACGGCAGTCCTCAATCCTCACACGTCAACACACACGGTAGTCCTCACTCCTCACATGTCAACACACACAGCAGTCCTCAATCCTCACATGTCAACACACACGGCAATCCTCACATGCCAACACACACGGCAGTCCTCACTTCTCACACGTCAACACACACGGCAGTCCTCACTCCTCACACGTCAACACACACAGCAGTCCTCACTCCTCACATGTCAACACACACAGCAGTCCTCACTCCTCACATGTCAACACACACAGCAGTCCTCAATCCTCACATGCCAACACACACGGCAGTCCTCACTCCTCACATGTCAACACACACAGCAGTCCTCACTCCTCACATGTCAACACACACAGCAGTCCTCACTCCTCACATGTCAACACACACGGCAGTCCTCAATCCTCACATGCCAACACACACGGCAGTCCTCACTCCTCACATGTCAACACACACAGCAGTCCTCAATCCTCACATGTCAACACACACGGTAGTCCTCACCCCTCACATGTCAACACACACGGCAGTCCTCACTCCTCACATGTCAACACACACAGCAGTCCTCACTCCTCACATGTCAACACACACAGCAGTCCTCAATCCTCACATGCCAACACACACGGCAGTCCTCAATCCTCACACGTCAACACACACGGCAGTCCTCACTCCTCACACGTCAACACACACAGCAGTCCTCAATCCTCACATGTCAACACACACGGTAGTCCTCACCCCTCACATGTCAACACACACAGCAGTCCTCACCCCTCACATGTCAACACACACAGCAGTCCTCAATCCTCACATGTCAACACACACGGTAGTCCTCACCCCTCACATGTCAACACACACGGCAGTCCTCACTCCTCACATGTCAACACACACAGCAGTCCTCAATCCTCACATGTCAACACACACGGTAGTCCTCACCCCTCACATGTCAACACACACGGCAGTCCTCATTCCTCACATGTCAACACACACGGCAGATCTCATTCCTCACATGTCAACACACACAGCAGTCCTCACCCCTCACATGTCAACACACACGGCAGTCCTCACCCCTCACATGTCAACACACACGGTAGTCCTCACCCTCACATGTCAACACACACGGCAGTCCTCACCCCTCACATGTCAACACACACAGCAGTCCTCACCCCTCACATGTCAACACACACGGCAGTCCTCAATCCTCACACGGCAGTCCTCAACCCTCACATGTCAACACACACAGCAGTCCTCACCCCTCACATGTCAACACACACGGCAGTCCTCACCCCTCACATGTCAACACACACAGCAGTCCTCAATCCTCACACGTCAACACACACAGGCAGTCCTCACCCCTCACATGTCAACACACACGGCAGTCCTCAATCCTCACACGGCAGTCCTCACCCCTCACATGTCAACACACACAGCAGTCCTCACCCCTCACATGTCAACACACACGGCAGTCCTCACCCCTCACATGTCAACACACACGGCAGTCCTCACCCCTCACATGTCAACACACACGGCAGTCCTCAATCCTCACACGGCAGTCCTCAACCCTCACATGTCAACACACACGGCAGTCCTCACCCCTCACATGTCAACACACACAGCAGTCCTCAATCCTCACACGTCAACACACACAGCAGTCCTCACCCCTCACATGTCAACACACACGGCAGTCCTCAATCCTCACACGGCAGTCCTCACCCCTCACATGTCAACACACACAGCAGTCCTCACCCCTCACATGTCAACACACACGGCAGTCCTCACCCCTCACATGTCAACACACACAGCAGTCCTCAATCCTCACACGTCAACACATACAGCAGTCCTCAATCCTCACATGTCAACATTTCACTTCACCTAATACATCAAGACAGTCTGTGTAAGCAGTGAACTGTCCGACTATTGTCTAACCATTCACATGTTGGTCGTAGCAAGAAACTAACACTGCCGGTCATCCCGGTCATCTACCTCAGCTGGACTTCCAGATGATGACAATCAGCCACCCCAGACGTCTACCCACACAGCCCAGGTCCTCCAACTACTGATGCTGCTAACATCCATTAATACATTGCTCAATAAAACAGACTTCTCACAATGTCAATGTTTACATCTCCCTATAGGTGACGTCCTTCTACAAACCCACAGCAGCACGGTGTACTTACAGTAGGGTTTACACGGACCACCCAAGTCACAAAACTACAGCAAAAGAATTCCAACCCAGAATCTCTTGACTAACAGTGCAATGCTCTAACCCCTGTGCCATAGCACACCACCCCACCCCAAGTGTGGACCACAAAGACCCACCGCGGCCTCAGCCAGACAGCGACTCACCTGTCTGATCTCCTCCAGGCGCTGGTCGTCCTCGAGGAAGAAGGTGAGGTACTGGAAGGCGATGTCAACCTCACAGTCCCCACCCTTCTCCCGGTGCTCCTCCACTGTCATCCCACCCCCGGAGTATGCGTACTTGTTGATCTGTACAGAACCATATTGAGTCACTAGTGAGTTGACACAACCATGCCATGTCACTGGTCAGTCAGCACAACCACACCGCGTCACTAGTCACACTGTGTCACTGGTGACACAGTGTCACACCATGTCACTAGACACACCATGTCACACGTGTCACTGGTCACACTGTGTCACTGGTCACAGTCTAGGTAATAATAATATCAATGCATTGTGTAGATGTTAGGTGTTGTTTTGTCTTTAATAATTCATTTATTTTTGGTTTTTCAGCTTTATTTTTATGGTTAAGCAATGTTCTATTGAATTATATTGTGTGTTTATTTGCTTGTTAGTCAGTCAACACAATCACACTGTGTCACTAGTCAGTCAACACAATCACACTGTGTCACTAGTCAGTCAACACAACCACACTGTGTCATTAGTCAGTCAACACAACCACACTGTGTCACTAGTCAGTCAACACAACCACACTGTGTCACTAGTCAGTCAACACAATCACACTGTGTCACTAGTCAGTCAACACAACCACACTGTGTCACTAGTCAGTCAACACAATCACACTGTGTCACTAGTCAGTCAACACAATCACACTGTGTCACTAGTCAGTCAACACAACCACACTGTGTCACTAGTCAGTCAACACAATCACACTGTGTCACTAGTCAGTCAACACAATCACACTGTGTCACTAGTCAGTCAACACAATCACACTGTGTCACTAGTCAGTCAACACAATCACACTGTGTCACTAGTCAGTCAACACAATCACACTGTGTCACTAGTCAGTCAACACAATCACACTGTGTCACTAGTCAGTCAACACAACCACACTGTGTCACTAGTCAGTCAACACAATCACACTGTGTCACTAGTCAGTCAACACAACCACACTGTGTCACTAGTCAGTCAACACAACCACACTGTGTCACTAGTCTGTCAACACAATCACACTGTGTCACTAGTCAGTCAACACAACCACACTGTGTCACTAGTCTGTCAACACAACCACACTGTGTCACTAGTCAGTCAACACAATCACACTGTGTCACTAGTCAGTCAACACAATCACACTGTGTCACTAGTCAGTCAACACAATCACACTGTGTCATTAGTCAGTCAACACAACCACACTGTGTCACTAGTCAGTCAACACAACCACACTGTGTCACTAGTCAGTCAACACAATCACACTGTGTCACTAGTCAGTCAACACAATCACACTATGTCACTAGTCAGTCAACACAATCACACTGTGTCATTAGTCAGTCAACACAACCACACTGTGTCACTAGTCAGTCAACACAACCACACTGTGTCACTAGTCAGTCAACACAATCACACTGTGTCACTAGTCAGTCAACACAATCACACTATGTCACTAGTCAGTCAACACAATCACACTGTGTCACTAGTCAGTCAACACAACCACACTGTGTCACTAGTCAGTCAACACAATCACACTATGTCACTAGTCAGTCAACACAATCACACTATGTCACTAGTCAGTCAACACAATCACACTATGTCACTAGTCAGTCAACACAATCACACTGTGTCACTAGTCAGTCAACACAATCACACTGTGTCATTAGTCAGTCAACACAATCACACTGTGTCACTAGTCAGTCAACACAATCACACTGTGTCATTAGTCAGTCAACACAACCACACTGTGTCACTAGTCAGTCAACACAACCACACTGTGTCACTAGTCAGTCAACACAATCACACTGTGTCACTAGTCAGTCAACACAATCACACTATGTCACTAGTCAGTCAACACAATCACACTGTGTCACTAGTCAGTCAACACAATCACACTGTGTCACTAGTCAGTCAACACAACCACACTGTGTCACTAGTCAGTCAACACAACCACACTGTGTCACTAGTCAGTCAACACAATCACACTGTGTCACTAGTCAGTCAACACAATCATACTGTGTCACTAGCCAGACAACACAATCATACTGTGTCACTAGCCAGACAACACAATCACACTGTGTCATTAGTCAGTCAACACAACCACACTGTGTCACTAGTCAACACAACCACACTGTGTCACTAGTCAGTCAACACAATCACACTGTGTCACTAGTCAGTCAACACAATCATACTGTGTCACTAGCCAGACAACACAATCACACTGTGTCATTAGTCAGTCAACACAACCACACTGTGTCACTAGTCAGTCAACACAACCACACTGTGTCACTAGTCAGTCAACACAATCATACTGTGTCACTAGTCAGTCAACACAATCACACTGTGTCACTAGTCAGTCAACACAATCATACTGTGTCACTAGTCAGTCAACACAACCACACTGTGTCACTAGTCAGTCAACACAACCACACTGTGTCATTAGTCAGTCAACACAATCACACTATGTCACTAGTCAGTCAACACAATCACACTATGTCACTAGTCAGTCAACACAATCACACTGTGTCACTAGTCAGTCAACACAATCATACTGTGTCACTAGTCAGTCAACACAATCACACTGTGTCACTAGTCAGTCAACACAACCACACTGTGTCACTAGTCAGTCAACACAATCACACTGTGTCACTAGTCAGTCAACACAATCATACTGTGTCACTAGTCAGTCAACACAACCACACTGTGTCACTAGTCAGTCAACACAATCACACTGTGTCACTAGTCAGTCAACACAATCATACTGTGTCATTAGTCAGTCAACACAATCACACTGTGTCATTAGTCAGTCAACACAATCACACTGTGTCACTAGTCAGTCAACACAACCACACTGTGTCACTAGTCAGTCAACACAACCACACTGTGTCACTAGTCAGTCAACACAACCACACTGTGTCACTAGTCAGTCAACACAACCACACTGTGTCACTAGTCAGTCAACACAATCACACTGTGTCACTAGTCAGTCAACACAATCACACTATGTCACTAGTCAGTCAACACAATCACACTGTGTCACTAGTCAGTCAACACAATCACACTGTGTCACTAGTCAGTCAACACAACCACACTGTGTCACTAGTCAGTCAACACAACCACACTGTGTCACTAGTCAGTCAACACAATCACACTGTGTCACTAGTCAGTCAACACAATCATACTGTGTCACTAGCCAGACAACACAATCATACTGTGTCACTAGCCAGACAACACAATCACACTGTGTCATTAGTCAGTCAACACAATCACACTGTGTCACTAGTCAGTCAACACAATCATACTGTGTCACTAGCCAGACAACACAATCATACTGTGTCACTAGCCAGACAACACAATCACACTGTGTCACTAGTCAGTCAACACAATCACACTGTGTCACTAGTCAGTCAACACAATCATACTGTGTCACTAGCCAGACAACACAATCACACTGTGTCATTAGTCAGTCAACACAACCACACTGTGTCACTAGTCAACACAACCACACTGTGTCACTAGTCAGTCAACACAATCACACTGTGTCACTAGTCAGTCAACACAATCATACTGTGTCACTAGCCAGACAACACAATCACACTGTGTCATTAGTCAGTCAACACAACCACACTGTGTCACTAGTCAGTCAACACAACCACACTGTGTCACTAGTCAGTCAACACAACCACACTGTGTCACTAGTCAGTCAACACAATCATACTGTGTCACTAGTCAGTCAACACAATCACACTGTGTCACTAGTCAGTCAACACAATCATACTGTGTCACTAGTCAGTCAACACAACCACACTGTGTCACTAGTCAGTCAACACAACCACACTGTGTCACTAGTCAGTCAACACAATCATACTGTGTCATTAGTCAGTCAACACAATCACACTGTGTCACTAGTCAGTCAACACAACCACACTGTGTCACTAGTCAGTCAACACAACCACACTGTGTCACTAGTCAGTCAACACAACCACACTGTGTCACTAGTCAGTCAACACAACCACACTGTGTCACTAGTCAGTCAACACAACCACACTGTGTCACTAGTCAGTCAACACAATCATACTGTGTCACTAGTCAGTCAACACAACCACACTGTGTCACTAGTCAGTCAACACAACCACACTGTGTCACTAGTCAGTCAACACAATCATACTGTGTCATTAGTCAGTCAACACAACCACACTGTGTCACTAGTCAGTCAACACAATCACACTGTGTCACTAGTCAGTCAACACAATCATACTGTGTCACTAGTCAGTCAACACAACCACACTGTGTCACTAGTCAGTCAACACAATCACACTGTGTCACTAGTCAGTCAACACAATCATACTGTGTCATTAGTCAGTCAACACAATCACACTGTGTCATTAGTCAGTCAACACAATCACACTGTGTCACTAGTCAGTCAACACAACCACACTGTGTCACTAGTCAGTCAACACAATCACACTGTGTCACTAGTCAGTCAACACAATCATACTGTGTCACTAGTCAGTCAACACAACCACACTGTGTCACTAGTCAGTCAACACAATCATACTGTGTCACTAGTCAGTCAACACAATCATACTGTGTCATTAGTCAGTCAACACAATCACACTGTGTCATTAGTCAGTCAACACAATCACACTGTGTCACTAGTCAGTCAACACAATCACACTGTGTCACTAGTCAGTCAACACAATCATACTGTGTCACTAGTCAGTCAACACAATCACACTGTGTCACTAGTCAGTCAACACAATCATACTGTGTCACTAGTCAGTCAACACAATCACACTGTGTCACTAGTCAGTCAACACAATCATACTGTGTCACTAGTCAACACAACCACACTGTGTCATTAGTCAGTCAACACAACCACACTGTGTCACTAGTCAGTCAACACAACCACACTGTGTCACTAGTCAGTCAAAACAATCACACTGTGTCACTAGTCAGTCAACACAATCATACTGTGTCACTAGTCAACACAACCACACTGTGTCACTAGTCAGTCAACACAATCACACTGTGTCACTAGTCAGTCAACACAATCACACTGTGTCACTAGTCAGTCAACACAACCACACTGTGTCACTAGTCAGTCAACACAACCACACTGTGTCACTAGTCAGTCAAAACAACCACACTGTGTCACTAGTCAGTCAACACAATCATACTGTGTCACTAGTCAACACAACCACACTGTGTCATTAGTCAGTCAACACAATCATACTGTGTCACTAGTCAACACAACCACACTGTGTCACTAGTCAGTCAACACAATCACACTGTGTCACTAGTCAGTCAACACAATCATACTGTGTCACTAGTCAACACAACCACACTGTGTCATTAGTCAGTCAACACAACCACACTGTGTCACTAGTCAGTCAACACAATCACACTGTGTCACTAGTCAGTCAACACAATCACACTGTGTCACTAGTCAGTCAACACAACCACACTGTGCCACTAGTCAGTCAAAACAATCACACTGTGACATTAGTCAGTCAACACAATCACACTGTGTCACTAGTCAGTCAACACAACCACACTGTGTCACTAGTCAGTCAACACAATCACACTGTGTCACTAGTCAGTCAACACAATCATACTGTGTCACTAGTCAGTCAACACAATCACACTGTGTCACTAGTCAGTCAACACAATCATACTGTGTCACTAGTCAGTCAACACAATCACACTGTGTCACTAGTCAGTCAACACAATCATACTGTGTCACTAGTCAACACAACCACACTGTGTCATTAGTCAGTCAACACAACCACACTGTGTCACTAGTCAGTCAACACAACCACACTGTGTCACTAGTCAGTCAAAACAATCACACTGTGTCACTAGTCAGTCAACACAATCACACTGTGTCACTAGTCAGTCAACACAATCATACTGTGTCACTAGCCAGACAACACAATCACACTGTGTCATTAGTCAGTCAACACAACCACACTGTGTCACTAGTCAGTCAACACAATCACACTGTGTCACTAGTCAGTCAAAACAACCACACTGTGTCACTAGTCAGTCAACACAACCACACTGTGTCACTAGTCAGTCAACACAACCACACTGTGTCACTAGTCAGTCAAAACAATCACACTGTGTCACTAGTCAGTCAACACAATCACACTGTGTCACTAGTCAGTCAACACAATCATACTGTGTCACTAGCCAGACAACACAATCACACTGTGTCATTAGTCAGTCAACACAACCACACTGTGTCACTAGTCAGTCAACACAATCACACTGTGTCACTAGTCAGTCAACACAATCATACTGTGTCACTAGTCAGTCAACACAACCACACTGTGTCACTAGTCAGTCAACACAAACACACTGTGTCACTAGTCAGTCAACACAATCATACTGTGTCACTAGTCAGTCAACACAATCACACTGTGTCACTAGTCAGTCAACACAATCATACTGTGTCACTAGTCAACACAACCACACTGTGTCATTAGTCAGTCAACACAACCACACTGTGTCACTAGTCAGTCAACACAACCACACTGTGTCACTAGTCAGTCAAAACAATCACACTGTGTCACTAGTCAGTCAACACAATCATACTGTGTCACTAGTCAACACAACCACACTGTGTCACTAGTCAGTCAACACAATCACACTGTGTCACTAGTCAGTCAACACAATCATACTGTGTCACTAGTCAACACAACCACACTGTGTCATTAGTCAGTCAACACAACCACACTGTGTCATTAGTCAGTCAACACAACCACACTGTGTCACTAGTCAGTCAACACAACCACACTGTGCCACTAGTCAGTCAAAACAATCACACTGTGACATTAGTCAGTCAACACAATCACACTGTGTCACTAGTCAGTCAACACAACCACACTGTGTCACTAGTCAGTCAACACAATCACACTGTGTCACTAGTCAGTCAACACAATCATACTGTGTCACTAGTCAGTCAACACAACCACACTGTGTCACTAGTCAGTCAACACAATCACACTGTGTCACTAGTCAGTCAACACAATCATACTGTGTCATTAGTCAGTCAACACAATCACACTGTGTCATTAGTCAGTCAACACAATCACACTGTGTCATTAGTCAGTCAACACAACCATACTGTGTCACTAGTCAGTCAACACAATCATACTGTGTCACTAGTCAGTCAACACAATCACACTGTGTCATTAGTCAGTCAACACAATCACACCATGTCACTAGTCAGTCAACACAATCACACTGTGTCATTAGTCGGTCAACACAACCACACTGTGTCACTAGTCAGTCAACACAATCACACTGTGTCACTAGTCAGTCAACACAATCACACTGTGTCACTAGTCAGTCAACACAATCACACTGTGTCACTAGTCAGTCAACACAATCACACTGTGTCACTAGTCAGTCAACACAATCACACTGTGTCACTAGTCAGTCAACACAATCACACTGTGTCACTAGTCAGTCAACACAATCACACTGTGTCACTAGTCAGTCAACACAATCACACTGTGTCACTAGTCAGTCAACACAATCACACTGTGTCACTAGTCAGTCAACACAATCACACTGTGTCACTAGTCAGTCAACACAATCACACTGTGTCACTAGTCAGTCAACACAATCACACTGTGTCACTAGTCAGTCAACACAATCATACTGTGTCACTAGCCAGACAACACAATCACACTGTGTCATTAGTCAGTCAACACAACCACACTGTGTCACTAGTCAGTCAACACAACCACACTGTGTCACTAGTCAGTCAACACAATCACACTATGTCACTAGTCAGTCAACACAATCACACTGTGTCACTAGTCAGTCAACACAACCACACTGTGTCACTAGTCAGTCAACACAACCACACTGTGTCACTAGTCAGTCAACACAATCACACTGTGTCACTAGTCAGTCAACACAATCACACTGTGTCACTAGTCAGTCAACACAATCACACTGTGTCACTAGTCAGTCAACACAATCACACCGTGTCACTAGTCAGTCAACACAATCACACTGTGTCACTAGTCAGTCAACACAATCACACTGTGTCACTAGTCAGTCAACACAATCATACTGTGTCACTAGCCAGTCAACACAATCACACTGTGTCACTAGTCAGTCAACACAATCACACTGTGTCACTAGTCAGTCAACACAATCACACTGTGTCACTAGTCAGTCAACACAATCACACTGTGTCACTAGTCAGTCAACACAATCACACTGTGTCACTAGTCAGTCAACACAATCACACTGTGTCACTAGTCAGTCAACACAATCACACTGTGTCACTAGTCAGTCAACACAACCACACTGTGTCACTAGTCAGTCAACACAATCACACTGTGTCACTAGTCAGTCAAAACAACCACACTGTGTCACTAGTCAGTCAACACAATCATACTGTGTCACTAGTCAGTCAACACAATCACACTGTGTCACTAGTCAGTCAACACAATCACACTGTGTCACTAGTCAGTCAACACAACCACACTGTGTCACTAGTCAGTCAACACAACCACACTGTGTCACTAGTCAGTCAACACAACCACACTGTGTCACTAGTCAGTCAACACAATCATACTGTGTCACTAGTCAGTCAACACAACCACACTGTGTCACTAGTCAGTCAACACAATCACACTGTGTCATTAGTCAGTCAACACAACCACACTGTGTCACTAGTCAGTCAACACAACCACACTGTGTCACTAGTCAGTCAACACAATCACACTGTGTCACTAGTCAGTCAACACAATCATACTGTGTCACTAGTCAGTCAACACAACCACACTGTGTCACTAGTCAGTCAACACAATCACACTGTGTCACTAGTCAGTCAACACAATCACACTGTGTCACTAGTCAGTCAACACAATCACACTGTGTCAATAGTCAGTCAACACAATCACACTGTGTCACTAGTCAGTCAACACAATCACACTGTGTCACTAGTCAGTCAACACAATCACACCGTGTCACTAGTCAGTCAACACAATCACACTGTGTCACTAGTCAGTCAACACAATCACACTGTGTCACTAGTCAGTCAACACAATCATACTGTGTCACTAGCCAGACAACACAATCACACTGTGTCATTAGTCAGTCAACACAACCACACTGTGTCACTAGTCAGTCAACACAACCACACTGTGTCACTAGTCAGTCAACACAATCATACTGTGTCACTAGTCAGTCAACACAACCACACTGTGTCACTAGTCAGTCAACACAACCACACTGTGTCACTAGTCAGTCAACACAATCACACTGTGTCACTAGTCAGTCAACACAATCATACTGTGTCATTAGTCAGTCAACACAATCACACTGTGTCATTAGTCAGTCAACACAATCACACTGTGTCATTAGTCAGTCAACACAATCATACTGTGTCACTAGTCAGTCAACACAATCACACTGTGTCATTAGTCAGTCAACACAATCACACCATGTCACTAGTCAGTCAACACAATCACACTGTGTCATTAGTCAGTCAACACAATCATACTGTGTCACTAGTCAGTCAACACAATCATACTGTGTCACTAGTCAGTCAACACAACCACACTGTGTCACTAGTCAGTCAACACAACCACACTGTGTCACTAGTCAGTCAACACAATCACACTGTGTCACTAGTCAGTCAACACAATCATACTGTGTCATTAGTCAGTCAACACAATCACACTGTGTCATTAGTCAGTCAACACAATCACACTGTGTCATTAGTCAGTCAACACAATCATACTGTGTCACTAGTCAGTCAACACAATCACACTGTGTCATTAGTCAGTCAACACAATCACACCATGTCACTAGTCAGTCAACACAATCACACTGTGTCATTAGTCAGTCAACACAACCATACTGTGTCACTAGTCAGTCAACACAATCACACTGTGTCACTAGTCAGTCAACACAATCACACTGTGTCACTAGTCAGTCAACACAATCACACTGTGTCATTAGTCAGTCAACACAATCACACCGTGTCACTAGTCAGTCAACACAATCATAATGTGTTATCAGTCAGTCAACACAACCATACTGTGTCACTAGTCAGTCAACACAATCATACTGTGTCATTAGTCAGTCAACACAATCACACCGTGTCACTAGTCAGTCAACACAATCACACTGTGTCATTAGTCAGTCAACATAACCATACTGTGTCACTAGTCAGTCAACACAATCACACTGTGTCATTAGTCAGTCAACACAATCACACGTGTCACTAGTTAGTCGATACAACACATCGTTATTAACCATCCAACACACTGTCACAAGCAGTGTCACTAGTCAGTCAACACAACCACACCGCGTCACTGAGACGCTGTCACTAGCCACCCACTCTACCTTTGTCTTGATCTGTTTGGGCGTGTCGGTCAGGTTGATGGACGTTGTGGCATCGCTCGCACTCATCTTTGTCTGCGCCCCCTGGAGGGCAGGGATGAACCGCGAGTGGATGAGAGCAGGCTTGGGGCAGCCGATCCTGGGAGCCACGTCCCGCGTCATCCGGAAGTATGGGTCCTGAAATACCATTTTATACTTGTAAAAAACAACCAAAGGAAAAAACATTATAGCAATATTGGCTAATCGTAATTAATAATGATGAGATTTATTGTTTGTTATCAATGTTGTGTTTGTTCCATTATTCAATTACATTTAAATTGTATTTTCCAGGCCAAATTTACATATTTGACTGGGATGCCACTGTCATTTTATGGTAGTAATTTATGTACCCATATGTTAAGATATTTTCAACTGTGAGTATATTAATTTCCCATGAAAACTGGTTGATTTAATGTGATGTCAAACTCACTTCGTATTAGCAAAAATGCAAGCATCTTTTTGATTTGAAAGCATTTAAATATCACCGATATTTTCCATGATGTCCAACATTATATTATATAATACACACTGTGATTGTATTTATTTAAAAGTAAAATAATATTAAAACAAATTGAGGCTAAACTGCAAGATTAAGACCCAGGAAAGAGTCTGCGGGTGTGAATACCTGGTCGATGGCACATGGGATCACACAGGGAATGTCCTTGCGGCCCCCAAAGATCTGCGGGAAGGAGCAACTGAAGGAGGGAGCGGCCTGAATAGATGGGAAACTGATCTTGCCAATGCAGTCTGTGCCACAGAAACCAAAGATGCCCTTTGCCTGGTTGAATGTGACACACTTCTGGATACGTAACATTGTCCTGTAGAAGGCTGGCTCCTGGCTGCAAGACAACACTCACATTAGTGTGTTGACAGACAACCTGATATCTTGGATGGGATTGCGGCCATGGGGCCGTGGTGTAATGTCAAATATACCTGTCACCCAACACGGCATGTGAAATATGTGTGACGTGTGGCATTTAGTTTGCAAAGGTGAAGAGCATCTGTTGTTAGAAATATTTATAATGTGATGAAAAATGTGATCCAGAAAATCTACCATCAGATTTTCTGGATCTAATTTTTCAAATTAATACTATAATAAATATATATATGCCTATATTTGAAAACCTGAAATCATGGATGGGATAGCCATGGGGCTGCTGTGTAATGTTAAATATACCTGTGACATTTGTGACATTGTGCAAACTTGCAAAGGTAAATAGTATCTGATTTTAGAACTGTGATCCATATGGTAATATAATACATATTTAACTTATAAATACATTCAATACATCCTACAACTGGTCTGACATTATTTGGTCTTCACTGCAGTGCATTTGCATAAAAAATACAAGCACTCAGATGAACTAAATGCAAGCAACTGCTCAACCTGAAGAATATTTTTAATGTTCTATTAGACAGCACTGGACACAACAATCTTATCTTCAACTAATTTCACATTATAGTGTTAATGGATTAACCTAACACTGACATACCCACCCCAACTGGGGGTCAAAGTACTGTTTAATCCAAATGACAATAGGTCTGGCTCTGGTTACAGTCATAAACTGTCTAGGTTACTTGGAGTACAGTTGGTCTGACCTACCCAGCCAGACAGACCCCGATAAACACAGACACAATGACACATTGACTGCCAAGTTCCATAAACCCACATACAAACAGTGGCTAATTCAACACCAGTACCCTCAACAACAAAGCCAGTCTCTAATTATGTCTACAGCACTATTCTATGTATTGGTGGATCATAAAATTAACAAATTAAAGCCACACAAAAAGTATATGATATCATTAAGATGAATGAGACGGTAAATAGCTACTGTTTTGGTATTAAGTCTTACAACATTTAAAAGTGCTTGAAGTTGAAGCAGAAGACAACTCTGGGTGAATGTGCAACTAAAGACTTTAGAGCAATTTTACTGAAAGACAACCTGCTATATTTATAGGACTTAACACAATGTTTAAAAAATATGACTAGTTTTTATGTAGCTTGAAGTGGTTAGTGTGATCAATATGTATCTCCAGTATATATAAATAACTATGACACCATTACGTTTAAGATACAACATTGTGGCATACATCATGGCCTTCATGGGCAAACATAACTATACTAACTGCCTTAGTGGGATAAAAACAGACGTCAAGTGTACAAGTCAAATGAAAAAGTAAAACCAGTAACCACACCTGAGTTCTACACTGTCTCACGAGTCAGAGCTCAGAATAGAAAGACATGTGTACACATATGTACAGTCTAAAGTCAGAAGACATTTCATGGACAAACAGATACAGATGAATCACCTTCATTACATTCCCACATCAGTTTCTTACATTTGAACAAATTAAAAAAAAATGGAAAGGAAATTCAGTGCAAAATTACAAAGAGAACGATCACATCAAGCTTAAATGTTAGGATTAATCATAATTTTTGTCAGTTCTGCCTCGAACTTATCCAACACAAGAAACATGCACCCAGGCAGAGAACTAAACATTCCAGGCATCAGCCATTACTTTTTTTTGAAACATTGGAATTCCAATTTCTTTGCCATTTAGTAAGAACCACGCTTTATTACAGCATTGAATGTTGCGTGATGTGACTAACAAAAAAATATAATAACTATTAAGAAGGGTTACCTGATGTAGTTTGTGTCTGCAAATATGAAAGTGTTTTTCACATCGAAGCCAACGGCGATAATGTCCTTGGCATTTTCGACAGCGAGTTTATATGTGTCCTCCAATGTCATGTCCTTCCACAAGTACTTCTCATCATCCGTCAACTGAATCACCAAAGGCACTCCGAACGTCTCCTGCAGCCACCTGGTGGTGTCAGTCACAACTAGGTGTAGACATGGTGAAACTATTTGGGTGGCTATGTTGTAGATAAATTACAACCACTCCAAAGTATATAATGCCATAGAAACAATAAATCTGTACTTACTGACCCATGATCAATCATAACAACTATTCTACTGGAATGAGGTCTAATAACTTTGTGAACATGAAAGGGATGAGGCCTAGATACTCATTTTGTGAACACAAATTAGATGAAGTCTCCTCACTTTGTGAACATGAATGGAATGAGATCTAGATACTCACTCTGTGAACATGAGTGAAATTAAGTCTCCCGATTCTTCTCAATACATGAACACGGGTGGATTGAGGTCTAGATACTCACTTTGTGAACATGAATGGAATGAGGTGTCCTATGTGCATGGAGGTGGAGGACGGGCCACGGCCGGTGTAGATGAAGAACGGCTTCTTCTGCTCGTGCAGCGTCAAGATGCTGTGTAGATCTCTGCAGGAGAGAAGACAGTGTGAGAGCACTGCTCAGTGTGAGAGCACTGCTCAGTGTGAGAGCACTGCTCAGGGTGAGAGCACTGCTCAGTGTGAGAGCACTGCTCCGTGCTCTCACATATATCTGGCTGGCAGTACACCTCGTGTGGATGTATACTCAGTGCCAAGTTGGTGATGGCATTCGTTTTTCAGATATACAAACATATCCTAGGTTTAAGGAGGGGGACGAAATGTGATTCGTTTTTTTCAAAATTTTGAATAAATTTGAGTCTTTTTCTGCTATTCGATTCTAAAATTTGCAGCAAGATTTAAACAAACATCCCTGGAATATTTTACCTTGTGTCCTCCGCCACTATTTTCAATATTCCATTTGAATTTGAAGCCACTGAAAATTCGTATTTGATTCAACATTTGATTCATATTCAAAATTTTGAGGATATTCGATTCGAGTGAAATTCCACATTCGTCACATCTTTACCTTAGTTGGGATACATATCAGGGCTAAAAATGTGTCACATTATCTACTTGTTGAGCAGCCAAGTAGAACCAAAAGGTCACTTGTCCATACAACTGACTTGTCCTAGGAACAATAACATTTAAAAACCCAGAAGTTTCTCTGTGATTTGTCTGGTTGCCCTTATACCTGGTATCGTGCAAAGTTATTGTAGCAATGTGCCTATCCTACTTAGCTTCCTAGCACCTTCATCCATCCATCCGTCGACAACTCTCGCATTGTTTCATGATTACAAGATTGCTTAATCCATTGGTTTTGTCGTGCTACTGAGCTTGATCTTCGAGGATATTAGCACACAAGAAGTCATTATCATTATATATTATTATACATCTATTTATTTTACTGAATTAAATCATGAAATGGGCAAACAGGACTTTAAACATTGTAAAATGTTTCAACTTTATCTTCCAGACTTATCAAATGTTATACCACACCTGTGTGAAAAGAACAAGCCTCTCTTGAGCAGGTGGTGTGCTGGCTTCCCAGTTACTTTCTCAAATCTGTCAATCAGTTCCTGGTCAATTTTACTGCTGCCAAATCTCTCTGAAAGCATAAGCTGTACATTAGACAACACAAACACATACTGTGACTTCAGACACAATATTTCTCTATCGGAAAATACCAGTTGGGTGGTGCACTTTGCCCCCCCTATTTAGGTCCAAAAGGAAATACTATTTCATAATTATCTGTGCCATTTTTGTATCTTGAATGATGTAAACATGATGAGATAGATAAAATCTTGAATGACATTTCAATATGATGCATATCATGATACATACTACATTGACTGAAATGATATAACAACAGTAAAACTTGGAGCCATGAACAATATATTCAATAACAGTAAAACAGTCTTTTTATTATAAAAGAATGAAACAAAATATATTATCTAATTGCATATGCACATAGAAAACAGAATAGTGTGTAAAGATTTTACACATATTAGTCAGATAAGAATATATGTAGGCCTACTGCATGTTACAATTCGACAAGTTATCAATACGTAGACTGTTGTGGTTTGGGTTGGACGTTTACTGCTTCACAAAGATGACTCGAATATTGTTTTGCCAATACGGATATTGTGTTATATGTAACGTTCCATGTGGTGCGTATAGCAACAACAGATGTATCTTTTCTGCACTAGTAATTACACATATCTGTAGTCATGAAGTAAATGTTACTAATGTCCGGAACTGCCACATGTTGGATCTGCCTATCGTAAACACATTGTGACACATATCCGGACTTCATTGTCGTGACGTAACATACTTATCAATTTGTCGTAATCGACGCCTTTTGACGATTTGCTTTCCACGCTCCACGGATTCACCATATCTCCGTCATCTTCTATGCTGTCACCTTCCGCCGTAGAATTGTTAATTTTCAAGTCATTCACCGTCGAATCCAACTCATTCATGGACGGACTGTCACCGGCAGGCATCGCGACCCCATTTGGCGTTGCCATATTTTGACGCAGTATTTTAGAAATATATATTAAATACGAGAAAATAACAAACATCAAACGACACCTATAATGGTAGTATTTAACTCTAACAAGAACTGATCGCGTACTACATCACACTGTCGAGAAATTACGTTAACTTGCATCAGACATTGACGAAGTCGAAACACGCCGCTAGTGTTTCCGCTATGGCGCCGGATGTAATAACATTCTTTTTGATTGGTCAAACTGGGGAAAGTTTGTAACATACGTGTCTATTGGTCAACATAGTCACCTAATTTTTATTTAGGTCACTTATTTAGGCCAGTGGCGCGGACTGGTGCGAGTGTGGACGTACCCGTTTATAAGGTCGAACGGGGTTACTAGGTTACTGAATTGTTTAGGGGTTCTCACAATGGATGCACTTATGCAGTATGACAGTTCCGATTCCTTAGAACTGTGTGAAAGTGATGACGACGATGATCAACCTGTCAAACGACAGACTGCGATGACCCGAAGGCGAAGCGATGACCTGAATTTGAAAACTAGAACAGACCCAGCTTCAGAAGCCTGTATCCAAAGGCAAAAGGCTGCTGAAGTTGATTTTTTTGGATTGGTTTCTGGGGATGATGCTGATGCCGTTGCATCTGCATGTACAGACATTATTTATAAACCTGGAAAAGTGGCAGAGAAACCTAGCAGTTTATCAGTATATATTTCAGCAGAAATGGGCGATGGTTCACCTGTTTCAGTTCCAGACACAGCATTTTGGAAAGGAGAAGTGTCTACGGAACCTATTGTAGATTGTTCAGAGATACCCACCACAGCATGCAAACCTATTCATAGTCTTCATCAACAAACACAATCCTGTAAACGTTCAGCAGCAGGGGTAGATAATCAGAACAATTATTGTGAGCGACATTATGGATACAAACGTAAACAGAACAAAACTGAACATCATCAAAGTCCAACTTCCAAGAACAGAGAGGTAATGTCACCACAGTGTCGTTACACTGTACATCATAAAATAGGACCGCATTTAAACCAGAAGTCGGTGAATCATATTCCACGAAGCAAGCTGAAGGACATATCGGCTCATGGTGGAATTGTAAATAAAGTCGAGTGGTGTTGTCCTGAATTCAGCCATCTCCTCTTGTCTGCTTCTATGGACAGAACTATGAAAGTCTGGGATGTTTTATCAGCCACAGCAGCTTGTGTTCAAACGTTAAGATTCCACGAGAAAGCAGTGAAGGATGCCACATGGTCAGCCAGTGGCAGGGAGATTCTCAGTGCTGGCTATGATAGGACGGCCAGAATCTGTGATGTGGAGAAAGGTAAAGATTTGGACATTATCTATGTAGATTCAAACCAGTAGTGCAAGATATCAAAGTAAACATAGAATAAAAAAAAAATCTTAATTAAACAAATAAGAAATCTGTGCACTGCATGTTTGTGTTATTGTGTGTAACAAGATTATACATTCCCTTGAAGAAACAAACCATTGAGTCATTATTTTCATCACGTACTATATGTTTCTTTTGTTCTGAAATGTTTAACAATGGCACCATTTAGGAGATGTTTTGAACGTAATATATTTGTACCACTTAAAAAGTAAAGTAAGTTCTTATACAGTGCAGTATACATTCTTTAGGACTGTTTCCCGGCAGACCTGTTCTCTCAAATCTTTTTTTGCTAATCTGGGTAGCATTCACCCATGCTGCAATTTCTTCCACAAACCTATTCATACAAAAATGTCATTGTTATGGATTTGAACTGTAGGCCTATTGTGCTTTTAATTATTTATACTTTATATTCTAGTTTCAATAGAGTACAAAACAGTGTCACACTGAATATTTGTTATCAAATGAAATTGTAAATTGGTTAAATTAATGTTTGTATATAATGTTATCGTCATATTTTTATATAAATTTAATTTATTAATATTACTAAAAAAATTAGTTTTATTACTGTCATTTATTATAATTATTTTAAATATTTATCTATGTTTATAGAGCGCAGTAGCTCAGGGGTAGAACTTCAGACTCTCGACTTAGAGGACCCAGGTTCGAATCCTGTGCTGTGCTGTGCTGTTAAAACCTTGGACAAGTTTTTTCACTCTACATTTCTGCAGTTCACTCAGTTGAATAAATGAGTACCTGGCTATAGACAGTGGTGGATATGTGTACGAGCAGCCTTCGCGCATTAATTGTATGCTTCCCAGAGAAGTTGAGATGGTGTCTGATTGAACGGGTCTGTCAGAGAAGTAAAGTGGTAGGCACTTTGAGCAGTCTTGAGGACTGGATACTGCACTATAATATATAATAACTTACCTTTTTAATAACATGTATTTTTAATAATTATGTTTTAATTACACATTACTTATTTTATTTATTTATTACTATTATGATTTTATTATTATTGTTGTGAACTATGTATTTTATCTAAAGTTTTATTGTATGTGTGTGTATGTAATTACTATGTATGTGTGTAAGTGTTGGGTGATAATGAATGGCCCATTGAAAAACACGACTTACCACATGACATGGTTACCATCAGGAAATAAAGCTTTTACTTACACAAAATTATTATATCCACCACTGTTTATAACCAGCTACTAATTTATATCTACAGCAGAGTGAACTGGAGAAACAGAGTAAATGAACTAGCCCAATGTTCAACATGACAACACAAGGTTTGAAGTTTGAACCGAGGTTCTGTTGATTGAGTTCGGAGGTCTAACCACTGTCCCACAGCAGTGTCTCTACTAGTCCCATTGTCTTGTAAACTAAATGCCAAAGTTCTACCCCTGCACAATAACTACCATCCAGACAATATTGCATTGACACTGTACTGAAATGCGCACATGTTAATGTATATCCCGTTAAGTGCATAATGATGATATCTATGTTTACTTTCAACAATGTGTTAATTCAGACACATACACTGGACATCAAAGTAGTCAGACGAAGGACATCGAACATCCATTAAAGTTTGGGATTGCTTTTTAAATAAAATACTGCAATACTTATTGCTACCATCAATACTTTCTTGTTCACCACCAGGTGTCGCTACAAGCTGTTGTTGCCATGACGACTTTGTTACAAGTGTCAAGTGGCATCCCGTGAATCACCACTTGTTTGTGAGTGGCTCTCGCAATGTCATCAAATGCTGGGACAAACGGAACACGTCACGGCCAGCCAAGACATTCAAGTATAAGGAACCATTTGGACAGGTAAAGTAACATTATAGATGTCATAAGGGGCATTGGGATCCCACTTCTGACACCATTTTATATTTGATTCTTTAGTAAAAAATTAAGTGATGCTTACATCGTTTTCAACAGGAAACATTTGGGGAGTTCAAAAGATGAATCCTACTTAATAAAGTGCAGCATTTTTATTCGTCCCTAAGATTCCACAGTTTATAACAAACACATAAGCTGTAAATCCTCATGAAATGTCTCTAAAACCTGCTAACTCTGTTTCTTTCAGAAATAACCAGCCATTGTAATTCTTGATTGTTGTGAATTAAAACATAATTTTGTATACAGCAAAACGCTACACTAGTTTGGCTGATTCTTTCAGGTTTGCGTTACCTTTATTATGATAATAATTGTAACATCTCGATAGCGCCTATATCCTTGAAATTTTAAAGCGACATGATCAGTTCGTGGCTTTTTCTTTTTATTGCAAAATCATGTTAATCAGTATAAGTTATAACTATTGTAACGTCCTGAACGCCAATAAATGTTTTATCGAAACAGAACTGACTTCGTAATGGTAAACGTCGAATGTTTATAAGAATCCAGACGCTGTTACTCAAATCGCCGCGAGTGACACCAACCCTTTGACCTTTACCAACTGGGAGCCGTGCACCTGGCTGGGTGTGGCGTTAGTGGCGTCAACTTGTGTTCACGTGATACTGCGTCGCATGATCATGCATTTCTTTCTGGGCTTTTAGGCACGCCTACAACGGTTTTGAAAAAGCCTTATGGTCGATATGTACACAGAGTTAAGCGCCCTTACTGCGTCTATTTTCAACCCCTAAATGGTACATGAAAACATATTTTGACTGACCGCTATAATAGGTATAATTTATACAGTATAACATGATTTTGCAATAAAAATTAAAAACCACGAATGGACCATGTCGCTTTAAACTGAGACATGCAACAAACAACATCACTTGGCATAATCATAAACGGGGAGAGACAAAAGTCTTTATTGGAGCATGGAACCACCAATAGGGTAAGGGGAAAGGTATCTGTTAAACAAATATATTATGAAGTTTTTTATGAGAGATTTAATTGTAATAGGGAGTTGATTCTAGATTATTGGCACAGCTACAATATTGAGATTAGTTTTAGGAAAAAAAAGTTATAAATAAAATGAATTATCTATCAAGAAACTTTTTTGTTATTCCGTATAGTAGATATATATTTATTTATAACATGAACCAAGAAACCAGATCTTTACATTCGAAGAACAAAACGTTGTTTGAAAATGGATGATGTACGGGTCATAGAGATATCAGAGAAATGTAACAGATTAACTAAGTATGTCGGTTGTTGAGTAGAAACTGTAAAACTCAACTGCACAAAAACCTCCGACCAAATACCACATTGGACTCTCTAAACAAGCTTCAGTGCACCCCCATTAGAGTCATCAACACATCGTAGTAGTAGTAGTAGTAGTAGTAGTAGTAGTAGTGGTAGTGGTAGTGGTAGTGGTAATGGTAATTACTACATGTGCACTTGCTTACATACTAGAATCAATATATATATTATTATGTAAATATAACATACAGCAGTTAACACATATTAAAATAGTAGAATTCAGCATGATAACAATCACATTTCTTCAGTAACATATTAGTCAAATAGATGCATTTTATACTTGGATTTAAATGCATTTATAGTATTTATTTTTTGTCTGACAGAATTCTACAATTGCACTCCACAGATACAGAGCTACACCAATGTCAATGTGGAGTGAATACATATTCTTTCTGAATTGTGCCCGGCTGTCAGTGACTACTGACTGTGACAGTAGGTGACATGTTGCAGGTGCAGGACATGGTGTTTGTGAGGGACGGGTCTGAGTTCTTTTGTTGCTCAGACTTGGTGGCCCGAGACTCGGCAGACAGGAACATCATGGCGTGGCACTTCGACAGCGGCGTTGTTTTGTCAAACCAGATATTTCAAGTGAGTCCTTGTTCTCTACAGACTGTGTCACTATTGAGTATAGAGTATAGACACACTTTTGGGTTCCAAATTCCCTCCGCTGATGTTTACCTAAAATATCTAACTATTTAGGCACACTGAAAACCTGTTTCCACACTAACCAAACAATAACAAATTCTAATTGGATCCCTCAGGCCTGGTGAAAACCTTTAATTGGTTCCCACTGAGACTCAACAAAACCTACCCCTCTACGGTGAATGGACTTACCAAAAACCTACCCCTCTACAGTGAATGGACTTACCAAAAACCTACCCCCCTATGGTGAATGAACTTACCAAAAACCTCTGCCTGCACCCGCATTAGGCTACCCTAAATTAAAAGCTCAACTGCACTCTCCTTCAGGGTCTCCAAAACCTCCGACCACAAACCACTTTGGACTCTCTAAAAAATCTCTCCTGCACTCATTGAAAATGTTACTATAAACCCCTGACTGTGCCTCCATTGTGTGCACACAAAATCTCCAACTACATCCCTATGTGGTTCACCAAAAATATCCAACCAGTCCACCCATTAGGTTCACCAAACAACTCTTACCTGTTCCCTATCAGATTCACCACAGCTGTCAGTCTACCCTCCCCTAGACTCACCACAGCCGTCAGTCTACCCTCCCCTAGACTCACCACAGCCGTCAGTCTACCCTCCCCTAGACTCACCACAGCCGTCAGTCCACCCTCCCCTAGACTCACCACAGCCGTCAGTCTACCCTCCCCTAGACTCACCACAGCCGTCAGTCCACCCTCCCCTAGACTCACCACAGCCGTCAGTCTACCCTCCCCTAGACTCACCACAGCCATCAGTCTACCCTCCTCTAGACTCACCACAGCCATCAGTCTACCCTCCTCTAGACTCACCACAGCCATCAGTCTACCCTCCCCTAGACTCACCACAGCCATCAGTCTACCCTCCCCTAGACTCACCACAGCCGTCAGTCTACCCTCCCCTAGACTCACCACAGCCTCTACCCCCCTAGACTACCAAGCTCTACCCTCCCCTAGAATCACCACAGCCGTCACTCTACCCTCCCCTAGACTTACCACAGCTGTCAGTCTACCCTCCTCTAGACTCACCACAGCCATCAGTCTACCCTCCCCTAAACTCACCACAGCCATCAGTCTACCCTCCTCTAGACTCACCACAGCCATCAGTCTACCCTCCCCTAGACTCACCACAGCCATCAGTCTACCCTCCTCTAGACTCACCACAGCCATCAGTCTACCCTCCCTAGACTCACCACAGCCATCAGTCTACCCTCCCCTAGACTCACCACAGCCATCAGTCTACCCTCCTCTAGACTCACCACACCATCAGTCTACCCTCCCCTAGACTCACCACAGCCATCAGTCTACCCTCCTCTAGACTCACCACAGCCATCAGTCTACCCTCCCCTAGACTCACCACAGCCTCAGTCACCCTCCCTAGACTCACCACAGCTCAGTCTACCCTCCCCTAGACTCACCAAGCCTCAGTCTACCCTCCCTAGACTCACCACACCTCAGTCTACCCTCCTCTAGACTCACCACAGCCTCAGTCTACCCTCCTCTAGACTCACCACAGCCATCAGTCTACCCTCCCTCTAGACTCACCACAGCCATCAGTCTACCCTCCCTAGACTCACCACAGCATCAGTCTACCCTCCCTAGACTCACCACAGCCATCAGTCTACCCTCCCCTAGACCTCACCACAGCCTCAGTCTACCCTCCCTAGACTCACCACAGCCATCAGTCTACCCTCCCCTAGACTCACCACAGCCATCAGTCTACCCTCCTCTAGACTCACCACAGCCATCAGTCTACCCTCCTCTACCCCCAGCCATCAGTCTACCCTCCTCTAGACTCACCACACCCAGTCAGTCTACCCTCCCCTAGACTCACCACAGCCAGTCAGTCTACCCCCCCTCTAGACTCACCACAGCCGTCAGTCTACCCTCCCCTAGACTCACCACAGCCATCAGTCTACCCTCCCCTAGACTCACCACAGCCGTCAGTCTACCCTCCTCTAGACTCACCACAGCCATCAGTCTACCCTCCTCTAGACTCACCACAGCCATCAGTCTACCCTCCTCTAGACTCACCACAGCCATCAGTCTACCCTCCTCTAGACTCACCACAGCCAGTCAGTCTACCCTCCTCTAGACTCACCACAGCCATCAGTCTACCCTCCTCTAGACTCACCACAGCCATCAGTCTACCCTCCTCTAGACTCACCACAGCCATCAGTCTACCCTCCTCTAGACTCACCACAGCCATCAGTCTACCCTCCTCTAGCCTCACCAGAGCCATCAGTCTACCCTCCCCTAGACTCACCACAGCCATCAGTCTACCCTCCTCTAGCCTCACCACAGCCATCAGTCTACCCTCCTCTAGACTCACCACAGCCATCAGTCTACCCTCCTCTAGACTCACCAGAGCCATCAGTCTACCCTCCTCTAGACTCACCACAGCCATCAGTCTACCCTCCTCTAGACTCACCACAGCCATCAGTCTACCCTCCTCTAGACTCACCACAGCCATCAGTCTACCCTCCTCTACCCTCACCAGAGCCATCAGTCTACCCTCCTCTAGACTCACCACAGCCATCAGTCTACCCTCCTCTAGACTCACCAGAGCCATCAGTCTACCCTCCTCTACCTCACCAGAGCCATCAGTCTACCCTCCTCTAGACTCACCAGAGCCATCAGTCTACCCTCCTCTAGCCTCACCAGAGCCATCAGTCTACCCTCCTCTACCTCACCAGAGCCATCAGTCTACCCTCCTCTACCCTCACCAGAGCCATCAGTCTACCCTCCTCTACCTCACCAGAGCCATCAGTCTACCCTCCTCTAGCCTCACCAGAGCCATCAGTCTACCCTCCTCTACCCTCACCAGAACCATCAGTCTACCCTCCTCTAGCCTCACCAGAGCCATCAGTCTACCCTCCTCTACCCTCACCAGAGCCATCAGTCTACCCTCCTCTACCCTCACCAGAGCCATCAGTCTACCCTCCTCTACCCTCACCAGAGCCATCAGTCTACCCTCCTCTAGCCTCACCAGAGCCATCAGTCTACCCTCCTCTACCCTCACCAGAGCCATCAGTCTACCCTCCTCTACCCTCACCAGAGCCATCAGTCTACCCTCCTCTACCCTCACCAGAGCCATCAGTCTACCCTCCTCTAGCCCCACCAGAGCCATCAGTCTACCCTCCTCTAGCCTCACCAGAGCCATCAGTCTACCCTCCTCTACCCTCACCAGAGCCATCAGTCTACCCTCCTCTAGCCCCACCAGAGCCATCAGTCTACCCTCCTCTAGCCTCACCAGAGCCATCAGTCTACCCTCCTCTAGCCCCACCAG
>JAODUO010000056.1:822500-950543 GCA_025642075.2 Ridgeia piscesae | reverse complement strand
AAAAACAGCAAAAAAAGTTATGTGGGTTGTAGTAGACTGTTCACACAACTCTCTCACCGTAATCGTTACACTAGCTCAACCATTCTAAAACAGCACTCACCACGTGATTTCCTACACAACTGCGGAGGGGATACAACTACCATCTGAGGCACGCTACATACCACAAACAAAAGCCGCGTGCGTCCCTTGCAATATCGGTCCGATTCCGTCAACAATCACCCTCTAGCATATTACGTATCAACACACCACTGTGGCTATCACAAGTCTTCTGGTAGTCACACGACTGCTGTCTTTGTGACAGTCCTGCTGCTTCTACCGACATCTTCCAGCACAGACCGCCAACAACTCATGCTATATTTGCGAGGCACTTCATTAGTAGTTAGTACGTGTCACAGTCGCTCTGATGCTCAGCCGACATGTCGAGACCATCCGATCCACGTCTGCACAAAACTCAACATCATAAATTTTTGTGTGGAATAAAACTGTTTCGAGGATACTGGTCCCAAACAAATTGACAACATGCCAACGTTACATTAGATACAGTCATTCCGTATAGGTCTGGCGAATACATGGCAAACCTAGAAACCCGTGCTGTTTGTTCGAGTATTCCCCAACATATGCTCCATAACCACCCCACCTGCTAACTGAAATACATAAATGTGATTTGAGAATAAACTCAGCAGTAAACATGCATGGTATCAACCAAGAGTGCTAGTGCGATCTGTCAGTACCAGTAAATTATTGCTGAACAGTTAAGACAATCGATTACATTGGCCCGGGGACGGGGGACCAATTTATATATACATATGATGTATTATTTATATATATGTATATATATATATATATATATATATATATATATATATATACATACATGGTGCTAATTCTAAAATAAACAAAGGCCTCTATGTTATGCTATTTAAAATAGTTATGTTGGCTACATATATTTGAAGAGGGGACATGGCTCACCCCAATCCCTGAAAATTTGGAGGCTAGACTTTGGACCCATAACTGCTTGCTTGATTCATAGAGTGACAACACGGACTTATGTGCATATAAGTCCGCGGCACTAAGTCCATGACATTAATCTTTCCCCTATAGTTCTACTAGTGTGTTCTATTTATATCTATGGTCCGTGGTGACAAGATGCAAATGTTACACGGGTGCCTGTGTAGGACTTCCCAATCCCACCATTTGGCAAAGAAGTTTGTCATCACTCAAATGGGATCAAATTACACAAATTGCAGGAATCCGCTGGTTCCGCCGTAGGCGATATAAGTACCCACCAGGGCGACCAGGCTGCAATCCAAGGGGTGACAGGACAAACAAAAATTAATAATCTATAATGTGCTTGATGGCTAGTGCCTATTAATATATCAACACAAAGGTGCAAAATTGAGCCCGGCATGATGAATATTTACTGAACTAAGATCTAGTTGCGGCCAACCAAATAATTTATCTAATAATGTTCCACTGGGTAGTCGGAAGTTTATATTAATTTTACTACTAGTGCGATGTAGGGTTTTTAAGAGAGGGGAGTGATCAACCTCGCTATTTGCCTGTAAATTTGTTTTTATGAACTGAAAAAGTGGGTGGACATTTCCTATGCTGTCCCCTCAGGCTGAAAAGTGCAGGAATCCGCCGCTTCGGTCGTAGGCGATAAGCATCAAGCAGGCAAGGGGTGAATGTGAAACACAAATTTCATAATTTATAATGTGCTTGATGGTAGAACCTACTAATAATATCAACACAAGGATGCAAACTGATAGAGCACGGCAGCGGCTCAGCCCGGTGTCGCGCTTACATTTTTCAGATCGTTATAAACTTTCCGATTGACGTTTCTGTGCATGCGCGATAAATATAAAATCACCAATGTGCAGCGAAACGATAAAACATTTTTGATATGAATGCCACGGGCTGTTCGTCAACTATCCTGTGATGATTACTGTGAAGAGTTGCTTAAATGTCGTTCAATACATCATAACATCTTACGTTTGTTTAAATCACCGTCACGGATTATGGCGGACTATAGTCACGTTTGCTATCAAAACATGCTTCAAAACTTGTTTGCCTCGTGTTAATTTGCTACAAATAACTTTATATATATCCTAACGAATAACCCGTAATATTTATACCATAAATGCATTGTCCTTTCGCTGCATGCACATTGATGATTTTACATTTATCGCGCATGCGCAGAAACGTCAATCGGAACGTTTATAACGCCGAAAAAATGTAAGTGCTACACCGGCATGATGATTATTTACTGAAGTAAGATCAAGTTGCGCGCTGTGGCCAGTCGATTTTCTAATGGGTGGTCGGAACTTCATATCGCGAGTTTTTTCTGAAACTGTAGGGCAATTCCTATGCTGTCCCCCTGGAAAGTGGGGGACGCGTCCCCCCGTCCCCCACCGACCAACGCCCGTGCTAGAGCCTATAAATAATATCAACACAAGGTTGCAAACTGATAGAGCCCGGCAACGGCGCAGTCCGGCATGATGGTTATTTATTAAGTAAGATCAAATTGCGCGGTGTGGCCAGCGAAGCAATTGATCTAGTCGATTTTCTAATGGGTGCATGGTCGGAACTTCATATCGCGAGTTTATAGTCTAGCTAGTCCTGTGTAGCGGCTTTTAAGAGAGAGGAGTGGTGAGTCAGGCTATATGCCTCGCAATTTTTCTGAGCTGAAAAATGGGGAGGACCATTCCTATGCTGTCCCCCCACGCTGAAAAGTGGGGCGCATGCTTATATATAGCCTTACCCTGTGTATTAAGGTTGATTTTTACTATTTTGACAAATGTACATTTAACAAGTATTGTAATAGGACAATGCCGTTGTGCGAGTTGAAGGAGATTTAATTAAAGTTCTGCTCCGCCTTCACCCACCTTAAATGTCATGGTGCTGGTTCACGCCCGGGTAATCTAGTCGCAGTGACAAGCCATCAATTGATGCCTTCTCGACGAATTTCAATGTAATTCATGTTGTCAGGAACATCAGTTCTTCCAAATTAAACCATTACTTAAAATTGTTATCAGTCGAGAACATGTTAAATGCACTTCTTTGGGTTTGACTTGCTCAGCGCAACATAATCGGCACATCCCATGATCGTTCGACCGACAGCCACACGTGCGCGGACAGCCAGTCTCTGCCACGCCCCACGACAGTCGCCCGGTAAAACATTACGTAACATGTATGGGAGCGCCAGCGACCGATGTCGCTTCGATCGGCGCAGAAACTTGTCTCTTTTTTCGGCCGAATCGTTTCACACCTAGAAGTGCTGACCCAGGGAATATGATCGGGCAACCGGAACGTGTTTACAAACACGCCGAACGCTGAGATAATCATGTGTATTATTATATATACGACTACACAGCGCGATGTGTACATATTGAACTTTGCAGTTACTTTATATACTCTGCAACTTGACGCACACACAGTAGTCCCCTTCTTATACGGCCCCCTCACCATCGGCCACCAGGATTATACGGCCACACTTTCATTGCAATAGCGGTTTTTAACACAAACTATCTCTCACTAGCGGCCACCCGGCTAACGCAGCTAATGGTCAGGGTTGGATGAAGAATCTTACCCTCTTCAGCCAATCGCTAGTCGAATACTGCAATCTTTAATCACAAATAAAAAACAAATTAAGTGGGCCTACCATACATTTTCGTCGTTCTTGGCAAAATACCACATACACGGTATTGTTGCAATGTTAGATGTCTCGAATGTTGACAACGTATGGTGTGCATCAAAGAAGCGGTCAGGTTGCCTTCAAACAGGGGCATTGATTGATGGTTCCCCTCATCAGAGGCCATCCGCATTACACGATTTTAGAATGATACATCGAATGACGAAAAAGACACCGTCAACAATCAACCAGTAATTTAGATTAGATATGAAACATATCTGGTTAAAATAACTGACAGTTGAAGACGGCGGGTAACCCACGGAAGGAATCCGGCGAACCTCCAACCCCTTTCGGGGAGGAGGAAGTCTGATTTCCCAGTGCTTCAACAGCGAAAGGAGTTTACTCTCCTCCCGACCATGGTTACCGAAAACAAATTACACCGATCTACACCCTATAACACCCTAACATTTAACGTCCGATAATTGTGAATAAAGTCACTGTAACGTAAGTTCGGCAGCCGCGTCATTAACTTGAATTGAATCCGACGTCTCTTCCCTTGCGACCGACGTTCAATATGAAAGCCTCTTCGAGTTCCAATCCGATGGCCGTATCGCGCGCGTCGTATAGTTTGCAGGGCCTATAGTCCACATCTCGATGTCAGGTTAACCGGAGGGAGGGAGGGAGGAGAGGGAAGAGGGAGGGAGGGAGGGAGGACGGAGGGAGGAGGGGGAGGGAGGAGGGAGGGAAAGGAGGAGGAGAGAGGGAGAGCGAGAAAGAGAGGAGGGAGGGAGGGAGGGAGGGAGGAGGAGAGGGAGGGAGGGAGGGAGAGGGAGGGAGGGAGGGAGAGAGAGGGAGGGAGGGAGGGAGAGGGAGAGGGAGGGAGGAGGGAGGAGAGAGGGAGAGAGAGAGAGAGAGAGGAGAGAGAGAGAGAGAGAGAGAGAGAGAGAGAGAGAGAGAGAGAGAGAGAGAGAGAGAGAGAGAGAGAGAGAGAGAGAGAGAGAGAGAGAGAAGAGAGAGAAGAGAGAGACGAGAGAGAGAGAGAGAGGAGAGAGAGAGAGAGAGAGAGACAGACAGACAGACAGACAAGACAGACAGACAGACAGACAGACAGACAGACAGACAGACAGACAGACAGACAGACAGACAGACAGACAGACAGACAGACAGACAGACAGACAGACAGACAGACAGACAGACAGACAGACAGACAGACAGACAGACAGACAGACAGACAGAAGACAGACAGAGACAGCAGACAGAGAGAGACAGAGCAGAGACAGCATAGACGGTCTGTACTAGATATTGTGGAGTTGTAGATCTCGCCGCGAACAGGTATCAAATACACAATCCACCCTTCTCGTCTTCTTCCACCCCTTACCATCCCGCAGCGTGAAATGTCTACCACTCCACACAATTCTACCACTCGTGTTCTCTACGTTCGCAGTTGCTTGTCAATGACTTCTACACCATTGAATTGTTCGTGAATCATTTGGTACGCGATACCTGACAATACAAAAATAATTTATTCGTAATGGGATACTTTTGATATCATAAAATAACTACATATCGTTGTTGTTTTGTATTCAGCATTATTGCAGATGTATTTTAATTATACTATGGGGATTAGGAGCAACAGTAAAAAATAATTGCGAACAGCTTAAGTAATAAAAATGAAACAAGGGGTATACCTATTGTTTCTTTCCAAGCGTTGTTCATTCGACCGAAGCCTATACAGACCTACAGATAGACCCAAATTATACGGGTCTAGATCTTCACGCAACCTATATAGTTTTACTAAAATTCGACCCGTTGAGATGTATGTATGTATTAAGCAGTATGATATTTCACCGTGAATCCTTAACCAATCGTTGTAGTTAGCACCGCGAAGTCCGAGAAAACACCATGTCTGCTAGTAATGCAGTATTTCGGGGAAGGGTGAGAGAACCATCGGATCAATCGAGTTCAAAGAACAACGACTGCAGTTACTTGTGACTAGTGCAACAAAGAATTACGCTGGACAGAATAACGAGCACGACTACTTGGACTATGGTTATGCATCTTTGGACAGATTAGTCTCGCTTAACCGACTAACGGTCGGTTGCGGAACTACGCCGAGAAGACAGTCTGGTTATTTTACCGGCGTTTGAATGCTATCCGTGTGGGCTAACCAATGCTGCCACCTTACGGATAGTGGCTAATCCTGCCTATCGCACCCACACCCTATCTCACTCACACCTATCCCACTCACAACCTATCTCACTCACCCTATCTCACTCGCACCCTATCTCACTCGCACCCTATCGCACCCACATTCTATCTCACCCATACCCTATCTCACCCACACCCTATCTTACCCACACCCTATCTCACCCATACCCTATCTCGCCCACACCCTATCTCACCCACACCCTATCTCACCCTATCTCACTCTCACCCTATCTCACGCTATCTCACTCACACCCTATCTCACCCTATCTCACCCACACCCTATCTCACCCACACCCTATCTCACTCTCACCCTATCTCACCCTCACCCTATCTCACTCACACCCTATATCACCCTATCTCACTCACACCCTATCTCATCTCATCTAGCCCAGACACCCTATCACTATGTCACCCTGTGCCAGCCACCCCATCAGCCTGTCACCATATTCCCCAGACACCCTATTGCCTGGACACCCTATCTCACTCCCACACTATCTCACTAACCCTATCTCACTCTATCTCACTCACACCCCATCTCACTCAGACCCTCTCTCACTCTCACCCTATCTCACTCACTATCGCCATCGTCCGTCTACAGCGCACCTTCGCCCTCGACCCGTCCGAGGTGGCCGCTGGACGCATCCTCGGCGGGGCCTGCTCGGCACGACGGCGCTCTAGAAGGCCGACTACGGCCTCGCAGCACAGTGGCTGCTGGTCGTCTTGAGAGACGGCCCGACAGAGGACAACAGCGTGCGCGGGTCGACGTCATTACATGGCTGGTGGAAGCTCAAATACACGTGGGATATGTAACAGCTCCTTCTGTCCGTCCGTCCGTCCGTCCGTCCGGTCCGGTCCGGTCCGGTCCGGTCCGGTCCGGTCCGGTCCGGTCCGGTCCGGTCCGGTCCGGTCCGGTCCGGTCCGGTCCGGTCCGGTCCGGTCCGGTCCGGTCCGGTCCGGTCCGGTCCGGTCCGGTCCGGTCCGGTCCGGTCCGTCCGTCCGTCCGTCCGTCCGTCCGTGTCCCTCCATCCATCAGTCTGTGGTCCGATGTGAATCCACTATGTTATCCTGCATAAAAATACCTTTCGAAGATTTATCGTAACGGTACACACGTGTATTTACGTGGTTTGTTTTCTATACTAAATGTAGCGTAGTGCAATAAAGTACCAGGGTGTACGTATACTAAGATTTCGTTCTGTAACATCTAAATGTGTTTCTGTACAGATAGGTGATTTCCCGAAAGCAGTGGAAGTGGCCGAAAAGGCATTCGACAGTAAGTATTAACTGTCACAGTGTGAAATGGTGCAAGCAGCTAAGCACTATATAATTATAACTTTAGTGATGTATAATATGGACCTATCGATACCATTTCTATCGGCTGGATCAGTACTTATCTGGGATGCCTGAAAATAGTCGTAACTAGATAGAACGACATCAACCAATTTATTCACGGTTAATAGAGCATAAACTATTTATTAACTGAGAAGATCAGAGTCCACGTGATCTCATTGTTCGCGTCAACGAGCGTTATTGTTACCATGGCAACGCACTGTCTTTTTGTAATCTAATGTTTTGATAAAACAGTTAGCAGGTTTCCGATCACAGCCACAGATGGTAGCAAAATGTCCAGTTTTCTGTCAGCGCCGGAAGTTTTGATCTGCGCATGCGTTTCTTGATAGACGTGTGTCTTGTCTACGCAACCTGGCAGCGGTATCAGGCTACCAGCAACGGACTTCTCGCTTGACGTCGGTTGGTCGGCGCGTATTCGACTGAATGTTCGTTTAGTGCAGTCCGGTCGAAGCGAACGCTTCTTGGTCAACGCTGAGGGACATGTATAGTTCCGGCGCACGCGTGTTGTGTTGTGACGAGAGCGAGTGACGTTTCGCGCGACGGCCGTCGGTCCGTGAACGCGTCTAGCCGTCGGTGCCGACGAGGTACGATCGCAGTTCGTGGGTCGTTGATTCAGTTGTCCTCACTGGTCGATCGTCACGTTGACTTCCGGCTTGCTCCGAAAACAAAACTGGACATTGAACGAGCGATCAAACATTCACAGCCGTAATAAATTAAAAGTATAGTCTCACTGAAATTAACAACATAGGCCCAACTATCCACTGCAGTCGTCACTGTCTGGATGTGTGCGACCCCCCAGTGACAATCTCTCCAGTACCCATCCCACCCCAGACCCCGGGACGTTTCCTTAACGTTTAACAAGATATTTTCGTTACGTCTACTGTTGTCTCCTCTGGAAAGTGACGCCCCCGAGTCTCCCCGGATAACCCCGCCGCGGAACCCAGGACTTTCTCCTAGTCATAGCAATAAATTATGATCGGACAATTATTATAAAACCTTACTATTTTAAAAGACAACTCGTTGTAGCAGGTTCGTCGGCGTTATCGCAGCGATTTCGTCGGCGAACGGGACGGACACGTGAGGCACCTGGAATTCAAAGATAACCGATAATTATTTTGTTTAACGTTGAGGCAGTACACAAAGATAACACCGAAACCGAAAAGAGGGAATAAATGTCAATACTTCAACAAAGTACGAGAATATCTTACCTCGGAATGTGGATGCGCCGACCGTGGAGTACTGCGTCAACGGCTGCACTTCACACTCCTGCAGTGCCTTCACGTGTCCCTCCCTCCTCGGTAGACAGGCATTGGCTGACATCAAAGAGGTCGTAGCGAATCGCCCGGTTTGGCGGTAGCGATGTCGTAGCCTGTGCCGTTCTTTCGCCAGCGTACGAAGTGTTCTGACATCGTGAACAGTTGTTGGTATCGCTTCTTCGGTGTCATTCTCGATACGTCTTTTGCCTTTGGCTGTTGCGATTGTTGTGAAATTCTTAACCGCCAACTCGTTGTTACCGTGACGTTTCATGACGTCAACAACCGGTTAGACGGAGCTTAAGCCAATCATCGCGTTGCATAACTCCCGCGGTTTTAGAAACGAGGATATTACGTTAAGCGTTATGTCGCGTGACGTACGACGTGTTATTGTAAAAATGCAATTGGGGTGATGGCATCAAGCCAGATCCCGAGAGGGTTGAAGCTCTATTGGAACTGTCACGTCCGAACAACGTTAGCGAACTGAGAACAGTGTTGGGTATGTTTCAGTACCTGGCCAAGTTCGTGTACGATATGTCGTCAGTGATGAAACCGATGACTGACTTACGTAGGTTATACCTACTTGATCAAGTCTGATGTCGTCTGGTCGTGGGACAAGGCACAACAAGCTTCGTTTGATAAGATCGAGATCTGACGAATAAACACGGCGCCGCGAGTGAAGAAGAAGCAAATGAATTTGCTGTTATTTTACGCATACATTGTACAATAAATCCATGTCAAAAGTCACAAAAATAATACAAATTATATGCAACCTTATTGTATACATGGCATATTATATATGGAATTGAAATATAAAAATAGGGCCAGGAGACTCCTATTAGAGAGTAACTTTCGCTATCGAGGAGTCATGCACCCTTATAAAAATAACTTTAACAAAATCAAACACAACCCAGATCAAATTCATCCTACAATATTTAATAAATGTTAACAGGTATGTAGTGTTGTTTGCGTGTTTAATGACAGGTGGCTGTTAGGTCTTAGTTTTAAATTTTGCATATGTATATAAAAATAAATCATGACATGAGAGATAAAGCATATCTGGTACAGCACGTACTGACATTAAATAATTTATTTCTGGTGCTCCATAACTTCAACAGGTTGTCATACCCTTGCCAGCACCAGTCTGGCCAATGAACGGAAACAGTGGTCAGTTTAGTCTGTGGACAGGAGGTATGGTCAGTCAGGTCATTGGACGTAACAAGTGGTCAGTTTGACCAGAACGAGTGGTCATTCCGGTCAGTGGACTGATGGAACTGTCAGTCTCGTTAGTGGACAGAAACCATTCTGGTCAGTGGATAGTAAGAATGGTCTGGCTGGTCAGTTGAGAATGAAGAATGAAACAATGGTGACCAAGTTTGGAAGGCCGCACATGTTGTTGGCTAGACAGGTTTGTGTTCGCAGAACCTCGACTTTCTTGTGTAGTATTTGCATCTTTGCAAATACAAATATACCTAACATGCAATAATTATTGTAATTTAGCCAATTTTCATATAAATACCTTATTACTGCGGCTTTCTATGAGTCACCTTAAGATTGAATGTGTGTGCGTGTGTGAGTGTGTGCGTGCGTGCTGGTTTTATGTATGTGAATGTATGCATGCGTGTGTGTGTGTGTGTGTGTGTGTGTGTGTGTGTGTGTGTGTGTGTGTGTGTGTGTGTGTGTGTGTGTGTGTGTGTGTGTGTGTGTGTGTGTGTGTGTGTGTGTGTGTGTGTGCGTGTGTGCGTGCATGCGTGTTGGTTTTATGTATGTGAATGTATGCATGTGTGTGTGGTTGTGTGTATGAGTGCGTGTGCGTGTGCGTGTGCTAAGATTGTTTAATATATAAAACTGTGAAATGATTGGGAACATTGTTGTGTACCCCGTCAGCATCAGTGTGGCCAAAGATACCACGCCACGGTTGAGTGAACACCGCTACGTCTACTTCTGCTCTAGTTTGTCTTCTGCTGTGTCGCACGTGACCGCTGCGTCTACTTCTGCACTAGTTTGTCTTCTGCTGTGTCGCACGTGACCGCTGCGGCTACTTCTGCTCTAGTTTGTCTTCTGCTGTGTCGCACGTGACCGCTACGTCTACTTCTGCACTAGTTTGTCTTCTGCTGTGTCGCACGTGACCGCTGCGTCTACTTCTGCACTAGTTTGTCTTCTGCTGTGTCGCACGTGACCGCTACGTCTACTTCTGCTCTAGTTTGTCTTCTGCTGTGTCGCACGTGGCCGCTGCGGCTACTTCTGCACTAGTTTGTCTTCTGCTGTGTCGCACGTGGCCGCTACGTCTACTTCTGCACTAGTTTGTCTTCTGCTGTGTCGCACGTGACCGCTGCGTCTACTTCTGCACTAGTTTGTCTTCTGCTGTGTCGCACGTGACCGCTACGTCTACTTCTGCACTAGTTTGTCTTCTGCTGTGTCGCACGTGACCGCTGCGGCTACTTCTGCTCTAGTTTGTCTTCTGCTGTGTCGCACGTGACCGCTACGTCTACTTCTGCACTAGTTTGTCTTCTGCTGTGTCGCACGTGACCGCTGCGGCTACTTCTGCTCTAGTTTGTCTTCTGCTGTGTCGCACGTGACCGCTACGTCTACTTCTGCACTAGTTTGTCTTCTGCTGTGTCGCACGTGACCGCTGCGTCTACTTCTGCACTAGTTTGTCTTCTGCTGTGTCGCACGTGACCGCTGCGGCTACTTCTGCTCTAGTTTGTCTTCTGCTGTGTCGCACGTGACCGCTACGTCTACTTCTGCACTAGTTTGTCTTCTGCTGTGTCGCACGTGACCGCTGCGTCTACTTCTGCTCTAGTTTGTCTTCTGCTGTGTCGCACGTGACCGCTACGTCTACTTCTGCACTAGTTTGTCTTCTGCTGTGTCGCACGTGACCGCTACGTCTACTTCTGCACTAGTTTGTCTTCTGCTGTGTCGCACGTGACCGCTGCGTCTACTTCTGCACTAGTTTGTCTTCTGCTGTGTCGCACGTGACCGCTACGTCTACTTCTGCACTAGTTTGTCTTCTGCTGTGTCGCACGTGACCGCTGCGTCTACTTCTGCTCTAGTTTGTCTTCTGCTGTGTCGCACGTGACCGCTACGTCTACTTCTGCACTAGTTTGTCTTCTGCTGTGTCGCACGTGACCGCTGCGTCTACTTCTGCACTAGTTTGTCTTCTGCTGTGTCGCACGTGACCGCTGCGGCTACTTCTGCTCTAGTTTGTCTTCTGCTGTGTCGCACGTGACCGCTGCGTCTACTTCTGCACTAGTTTGTCTTCTGCTGTGTCGCACGTGACCGCTGCGTCTACTTCTGCTCTAGTTTGTCTTCTGCTGTGTCGCACGTGACCGCTGCGTCTACTTCTGCACTAGTTTGTCTTCTGCTGTGTCGCACGTGACCGCTGCGTCTACTTCTGCACTAGTTTGTCTTCTGCTGTGTCGCACGTGACCGCTACGTCTACTTCTGCTCTAGTTTGTCTTCTGCTGTGTCGCACGTGACCGCTACGTCTACTTCTGCACTAGTTTGTCTTCTGCTGTGTCGCACGTGACCGCTGCGTCTACTTCTGCTCTAGTTTGTCTTCTGCTGTGTCGCACGTGACCGCTACGTCTACTTCTGCACTAGTTTGTCTTCTGCTGTGTCGCACGTGACCGCTGCGGCTACTTCTGCTCTAGTTTGTCTTCTGCTGTGTCGCACGTGACCGCTACGTCTACTTCTGCACTAGTTTGTCTTCTGCTGTGTCGCACATGACCGCTACGTCTACTTCTGCACTAGTTTGTCTTCTGCTGTGTCGCACGTGACCGCTGCGGCTACTTCTGCAATAGTTTGTCTTCTGCTGTGTCGCACGTGACCGCTGCGGCTACTTCTGCAATAGTTTGTCTTCTGCTGTGTCGCACGTGACCGCTGCGTCTACTTCTGCTCTAGTTTGTCTTCTGCTGTGTCGCACGTGACCGCTACGTCTACTTCTGCACTAGTTTGTCTTCTGCTGTGTCGCACGTGACCGCTGCGGCTACTTCTGCTCTAGTTTGTCTTCTGCTGTGTCGCACGTGACCGCTACGTCTACTTCTGCACTAGTTTGTCTTCTGCTGTGTCGCACGTGACCGCTGCGGCTACTTCTGCAATAGTTTGTCTTCTGCTGTGTCGCACGTGACCGCTACGTCTACTTCTGCACTAGTTTGTCTTCTGCTGTGTCGCACGTGACCGCTGCGGCTACTTCTGCACTAGTTTGTCTTCTGCTGTGTCGCACGTGACCGCTGCGGCTACTTCTGCACTAGTTTGTCTTCTGCTGTGTCGCACGTGACCGCTGCGTCTACTTCTGCACTAGTTTGTCTTCTGCTGTGTCGCACGTGACCGCTGCGTCTACTTCTGCACTAGTTTGTCTTCTGCTGTGTCGCACGTGACCGCTGCGGCTACAGAGACGACGTCGTGTACAATAACAGTGGTGTGATTGAAGATTTGCCAAACAAGCAAGGCTACTGTGGGGTACTTTAGACAAACTAGTATTATATAAATGACGCAGATAATGTTTTATTAAATTATTCAATATATGCAGCGTACAAATCACATAGGACGTGCCACAAGGGACCCGGACTGAATATGTTTATTATTTAACTAAGTAACATGTGCAATGTTCAGCAAGGGATGCGGTATGGGTGTGTTCGTTATTTACCCAAGTATCACGTGCAATGTTTTTAAAATTACGTCTAGTAAAGTTTGTTTTATCGTCTGGCCGTAACTTTCCACTTATGTGAATGCAGTCAATGATGCATTCAGTTGGCAAGAAAATTTGTAAGTTTTCCTCTTTCCAGGTCATTCTGCATTAACGTGAATGAGTAAAACAAATGCAAAACGAAGGAAGTAACATTTTCCTCACGCAAGGTCAGCCTTGATATGTTAACAATTACAATGTGATTTTGTTATTATTTACAGTTAAATCTGTGCAATGTGAGACGAGATCCGAGGAGAAAACACAATACCGCGAGTGAAGAAGTAGAAAAATTTGCTGTTACTTGACCCATACATAGTACAATAAATCCATGTCAAAAGTTACAAAAATAATACAAATTGTATGTGAAGTTATTGTATTCAAGGCACGCTATATATACACTTATTATTTAACAACTCAAAAGCCAATTTACAATCACTAAATGACCTGGTGTGATGAGACAATGTCGCATATTTTCGTGACGATCTGACATGCAATCGTGACAATATGCGTGAGCAAACATGAAAACTATAACTTCAGATATTAAAATTCACACATTACTGCTTTATTTCGGTCTACATTAAAATCCAATATCGTATTATCAAATGCATCAAGACAGTATAATACCAACCAGCAAAAATGCATTATAAAGAAGATGCCCAGAGTTTTGGTACATTTTAATGGCATTGTACAGCACTTGGGTCTCTTAGCCGACTCAGACACTGCAGAACAGTTTGTTTGCTGCACAAAATAATTATAATGCAAAGCTTTGTAATCCATATTTAAAACACGATAACGTCAAATCATCTGCATTATTTCCATGCTGGATGCTCTGTCATGGAAGGCCAAAGGCCTGAGCTCTAATATCTACATTATTTCTAATCTAGGATTAAGCAAAACAGCTTTAAACTCTTTGAAATAATGTTTGTATTTATAAACACAACGTGCTGTATCAACGTTTCTGGGTGTGATAAAAATGCCAAACGATACAGTTTACTTATATTTGTAACAATGGTGATATGCTTCCTTTAGCAAATTAGTTTTATTGCCTTGGCAATAACAATGTTCATCACACTAACGTTTGTAGAAATATCAGTGAGCCACAGTCACAACAGTGACTGTGTGCCATTCGCTGCCTTTCTCTGCATATAGAAATTATCGATTCCATCATAAGTTTAAGAAAGACACCACAATCAATCCCAACAATTGAGCTTAAAACCACATGTCAATCATTCCACCATGCACACAATATCTTAGTTAAATAAACACATACACACATGCCAAAAGATTAAATATATACATTTCCTTAAACAGTAATTCTGAAGGTTTCGTCCATGTCTGATCACTGGAGATGCCTCGAGTATTGGAGACAGCATCCTATCACGTCGTCACCATTTGTGTGTCTTTTACACATTAAAAATAACCGGAATGTTGCAGAAAGCCTCCACATGCACAAATATATATCGTATAAACAGGTATGTATAAAAGATGTTCATGCACAGTCGACTATCACCAGTGAACACAGGACAAGACATGCATGGCAAGGCGGTGAGATGGCAAGTCATCACACCGCTACAATCCCAACATCTGTGGTTAAGACAGGAATAAGCTAGTTGGATAATACCACCAAGTTATTAACGAGACACCTCTTCACATACCAGACTTCAAGAAAAGAAACGAACCCCCCAATCTACACCCCGGGAACTTTAAACCCAAAAATTGTTGGGGGCAGTTTGCGTGTGCTGCGCTGCTTTTTCCGACGTGGTTTGTTTTTACTTTTGTACAGGTGATTGACAAGGAAGACTAGGACTAAGGCCATGCCCAGGAAGGCAATGGTTGGGAAGACTGGAGCACTCTCATAGAGGTGGGTCTTGCGCTTGGACACAGGCACCGCCTCCCACTCGGAGGAGCGCTCCCCAGGTGTGTCCCGGATCTCTTCCATCTCGTCTCCCCGCTGCTGGGCCATCAGGGGAAGGAGAGAGTCGAGGCCCAGCGACAACAGCTTCACCTGCTTGTACAGGTTGCTGCAACAACAACAACAACAACACCTTGTAGAGGTCACTGCAGCAGCAACATTATGAAGATGTTACTGTGGAAAAAACAACACATTCTTGTAGAGATTACTACAACAAAATCACATTCTTGTACGGGTTACTGTAACAATACCTGCTTGTAGATGTTACTACAACAACACTTGCTTGTATTGGTTAGTGCAACAACAACACCTGCTTGTATGTTACTACAACAACAACACCAGTCTGTGGTGGTTACTGCAACAACAACATTTGCAGTGTTACTGCAACAACAACACCTGCTTGTATATGTTATGGCAACAATAACACCTGCTGGTACAGGTTACTGCAACAACACCTACTTGTAAAGGTTACTGCAACAACACCTGCTTGCAGAGGTTACTGCAATAATATCTCTGACATAATATGTGTGTATGTTCCAATAACAACATTAAATGAAAATGTATCAATAAGCAATGCTTAGTGCCTTATCTCATGAGCTATATATGCAGACACCTACACCGTAGAGCCACAGACCCTAAAACAGTATTAGCCACACTTACATCAGTTTATCAGCAGGGTGAACCTAATTATGCAGTAAAGAACCTATGCTTGACATTTCCATTTTAGGCACAAAACAATCTACATGTTTTCAGTTTTCACAATTATTCATGCATGAATAAAATTAAGTTAAACTTAGAATATGTATTTCGTCATCTGAAACCATCAGTTTAATGCTACCACCTGTTTAGATCTTACACATGTTACCACCTTACAAAATATTGAATATACTAACCTTGGTGGCATAATGCAGTTACCTAGAAAGCATTCAGTAAGTGCGTTTTAATTTAGACCTTCTTTATGAACTCAGGCCCACAAACTAAATTATTTGAAACATACTTGATATCACATTAAATGAAACCTTGCTGCTCAAGGTCAACATGGAAATTATATCCACACACAACACTGACGTTTCTTAGCATAACTTGTATTATTTTGCTAACACCACCTAAATACTTGTATGCGAATAGAAACAATTTGAAATGTAGAAACCTTGCATGAATAATAGCAATCCGTCATGTAAACATTAGGTGCAATCATGCAATGTTTCAAAACAGATCTATTCACTTACGAAGGTGCAGAGGTATTTAGCGGGTGTGCTGTTGCCCAGGCCAAACTTGGGCAAGCAGGCAAAGGTCGGGCTACAGGTTTACCCAAGTGGCTCTCCAGCACCTTGGAGTAGCGATACAGGTGGCTCCCTGGAAAAAGCAACAGTTTAAATATCATCTCTGAGCTGCATCTTTATTAGGACACATGCCCATATTAAGACATGTGAATCTTCTGTCGGACATGCAACTGATAGCTTGGGTGGTTCTGGGTATAACGTTGGAAATGTTGATATAGAAAAAGACAGAGTATGTATTCAGCCTCATTTACTTTTATATACTGTTAAAACATGAGTAGATGCCTTAGACATCGCAGTTCTAATCAGTAGTCAAATTGACTACTGCAACTCACTCTTAAACAACACTGCTAAAAGGATCAATGAATACAGAACTGTTTAGCATGCATGGTATTAACAGACATCTTACTTGGTTAGTCGCCTGCATTTGATTAGTTTACAAGCTGAGCTGGCCTAACGTAATCTATGCATGGTGACATACCTTCCATGCGTTCCGGCAATTCCAGTTTTTTCTTCAGTAACGACATCGTAGTTTTGCGTTCGAGGACAGGGGGCGGCACTCGTGCATGTGTTGTGTACTCCAGCAAAGCATCGAGCAGCCAGAAACAGTCTACAATCATAACATTTTAGGGGAAACATCGTTAGATTCGTTTATTTTAGTAGGTCAAACAGGATTTATTGTAAACAAAACAACATTGTTGCAGCTGGTACAGGTTGCTTTATTTTGTTTATCTGAGGTACTTTTCAACAGTGTAGACAACGGCTGTGTGAATGCATTAATCATTAATCTTTCTAGGTTGTTTGCTTTGTGTGCTGATCGGGAAAGAGGTTAGTTGAAAAATAACAAAGCAATTGTCACTTAATACACAAAGGTTGGTATAAATTACTTTTCACAACTACCGTGTCTGTGCATGAGGCGTGTATGTGCGGGCGTATGTGTCATGCATATGTGTGTGTATGTTCATGTGTGTGTGTGTGTGTGTGTGTGTGTGTGTGTGTGTGTGTGTGTGTGTGTGTGTGTGTGTGTGTGTGTGTGTGTGTGTGTGTGTGTGTGTGTGTGTGTGTGTGTGTGTGTGTGTGTGTGTGTGTGTGTGTGTGTGTGTGTGTGTAGTGTGTGTGTGTAGTGTGTGTAGTGTGTGTAGTGTGTGTGTGTTGTGTGTGTGTATAGTGTGTGTGGGGGAGGTGTATGTTTGTGGGGGGAGATGTGTGTTTGTGTGTGTGTGTGCATGTGCATGCGTGTGTGCATGTGTGTGTGCATGCGTGTGTGTGTTCATGTGTCTGTAAGTCTGTACATGTGTGTATGTGTACATTTATCACAACAATGTATAGGTTGCTCAGAAAGCCCCCGGTACTGAGCAGCCGTACCTTTCTGTAGATGACTGTTGTCGAGACAGTTAGAGTCGCCGTAGAGGACCATGCGTCCTCCCTTCTTCTTGCCAGTCTTGGTCTGATGGAGACCAAGGATTGGGACGTCTGGGACAGAGAGACTCTCTCCCTTCACCACCTCCAGCCCTTGGTCCTTGAGGGTCTCCGTCAACACGATCCCCTCTGAGGGGAAGCGGGCCAGACTCGTGCCCGACGCGTAGTACACTGGCGGGAAAACAAACAGTGTCAGTTTACTTTCTGTGCACCAACTGCAGGGGTAAAACACACAGGGTTTTGTGACCTTCTTATGAAATGACCCCACTTCTGATTTGTGTCTTGGTGGGAATGTGTGTATTTATGCCTGCTTTTTGTTTTATTTCCTATTAGTGTAATACGACACGAACATAACTTTTTTACTAAATTATGACTGAGGTAATTACTATTATCAATACATATACATTTATTTATTACTATTATTGTTACATATTTTTTTACATTTACTAAATTATTAATTACTATTAACCATAACTATACATTCATTTATCAATATTATTGGTATGGAATTATTTGCTTGGTTATTAATTTTTTTTTAATTCGACGATATTTAATACTCTATTAATATTAGTTATTTATATATATACACAATACATTTATTATTATTTATTTTTAAATATTAATATTCTTCTTATTGTATAAAATTATCTGCGTTATGTATTTTAGTAGTAATATGTTGTGAAGAACCATGCACCATTATGGATGTGGCACTACATGAAATAAAATTTATTATTATAAAATGGCCAAATGAATGACATTTATTAATTAAATTGGTAGGAATAACACTAAGAGGGATGTAGCTCTAAAAACCATACCAAATAGGACACCGAGTGTCACCCTCTCGTTTCTCCGAGCCAAACCTCACAATAAACATTCTACATATAAATCTAATACATGTAAGAATACAAACATTCCCACCAAATACAAATTTTTTACTTTAAAAGGCTGGGGCCAATTCGCCACAAGGTCACCAAAATCACTGTTACCACCCCACCATTTCAGTGAGGGGACAACTATATATTATGGTTATCATCATGGTTGTACGGATGAGGGCCCTGAGAAACCACAGCTTGATACTTGCATGGTTCAATGTTAGATTTGTTTTTGAGCTCACATTCCTTTTAATGTCATTCCCAACATGGCTGTATGATAAACAATCCACTTTCAATTAATAAACAACATTCCTTTGGCCAATTCAGCTTCTCTACCATATATTACAGAACAGATCTGTTTCATTGATGATGACCATGTCACACTCATAGTGTCACTTTCAACACACATACGCTTATCTACCTTAGACAGAATAAACAATTCATAACAGTATTATATTTTAAAAAAAGATTTTATTAAAATTGTGCACTTACTTTCGTGAGTGCCAAGTGTAAACTCCCCCTCGAACACATCGTCACTGAAAGCAACAACACCAAAACACAACGTGAGAGAGCGGCACTGGGGGGGGTAACAACATGCACACACCCACAAGCAACTTCACTCATTCCTTTGATTATAATATAAAATATGTCAATGTTACATACAACTTAACAATTAGACACTGCAGTTTTCACTTAATACTATAACTGGACACGCTCATATGGTGCCAAATTAATCAACTGCGAGAAAATTTTCACCAACACAGATTAGCACAATGGGAAGTAATTTACTAAAAGAATGAACAAAAACATGCGACCTGATCACGATGTGCCAGGTGGCTAGGTGACAGGGAATGGGAATATGTGCTTGGGAAATGGGAGGTACCTGAAGGCCATCCCCCAGGGAGAGAGCAGGTTGTTGAGGGCTGGGATATTGGCTCCTCCTGTGTCTGGCATCCACCATTGTCTGAAACAACAGTAGTCAGTCAGTCAGTCAGTCCCACATCCTACCCCGTGTCTCACATAAAGGCAGTGAGAACACCGCTGGTGGATCAGAGTCTCACTGATGTCTTCATCTAAGTCATACTACACTTTGTTTCATTTTTAACACACCTATAATAATAATAGTTTATTTTCACTCTCTGGGCAATCAAAAAGATTGAAATGGGTACATAAAACATGCAAAGTATATTTGTTAAAATAGATTCAAATAATATATAATTTAAGACATTAGCGTAAATATAAATTATACTGTACTGTATATACGATATGTACCTATAAAACTAATTAAAATAATTTAAGACATTAAAACATATTTTATGTTAAAATGTTACACGGACAAGTCAATGTATTTGACTAAACTTATTAAAAAATAAGAAATAGTTTAAAACATTAAAATAACTAGTTCTAAAAAATAAATTAAGGCTTTACAATATTTACATATATCCATATTACCATGCACGAAAGTTTGTTAAGAGTCACTGGGAGTTCTTTTGGTTGAACAGACACCAGTTAATGAAACGGTTCTTGGTCCTGATGGTTTTTACTCTGTGTAAGGAGTATCGAGTACAGCAACGTGTATTATATGTTGTGGTCCTTGGTTTTGGTAGTAGTTTATGCAGTTTGTGCTGCGGCTGTTCGATTTGTGTGAAGAAATGTTCACATAACTGCGCACGTCTTTGTTTCAGAGAAGTCAGCTGTGCACTCGCTAATGCTTCGATATAGGGAGTGTTCGGGTATATGATGTTCATAGCACGTCTTTGTACACGCTCCATATCACTACTTATCATTCAGCACAAGTCATTCGTAAAAGTTATGCAGTTTCCTTATACAGCTGTATAGTTGGTTCCAAAACAAGTACACGTGTAATTCTTTTAGAGGCAAGCTTATATACTGGTAGATACCAGTATATTGTCACTTTACAAGGACTTAAAAGTATATAACCTTCTTTGTCATCTACCATAAGTATAAAAACCTATTACTTATACAATCTTCATAACCAGTCATTACTTTAAACCTTAATGCTACCCATCTGATATAACACAAACAACAGTTGAACGTGACAATTAAACTCGTCAACAATGTCGTCACAAATCATTTGGTTTGTTTCCCACTCGTCCCAGTCCTACCTCGTGTTCTCATCGTAGAACTTCACCTTCCTCATGACAGACACGTTGTACCAGTCAGCGAAGACAATGACCGACAGACCATTGTCCACGTCTCTCTTCAGCTTGGCCACCTCCTCAGGGAAATACTCCTCCTCCGGGTCGACCAGCAGCAGGGTGCCTGGGCAGGGACAGAGGAACAGTGAAGACTCTAGACCACTTTGAGAATCAAAGCTCACAGCGTTGGCATAACACACACAATCATTAAGGGTAATCATTAATGGGGACATGTACGAGTCACCACTGGGGCAGAGAGACCAGTAAACTATAAGGTGGGAATGTAATTTCAGTACTAGTGCATGGGCGACACAGTACCGTAGTACAGTCTTTGCACACGCACGCATGCACGCACGCACAGTTAGTGTCAGATATGCAGTAGCTAGTCAGGTTAACAATGGTCAGTTAAAAGCACAAACTGAAATAGGAAACAAAGCAGGGCCAATAATGGCAGAACACAACATAGATAATAATTTCCAATGTTCATAAAAATTGATTAAATCTAAATGAATGCAAATAAAATAAACCTTACCATAATGTTTGGCATCAAAGCACGTTAGTGGTGAGCCTGAAACAATGGAAATAAAAATTGTAAAACAACATCAACAACTATGTACATACAGGATTATGTAGTAATGTCATTAAGGTTGTAATACCGCATTAAAAAACCCATTAAATGTGGAACCAGCTTTGGTATAACTAATTTCCATAAATGTGTATGTACATGTGTATATGTACATGAATATATGAAAAATGAGTGACACAAAAGGTAGTTCAAAATTTGTTTAACATACATTTGTATGTGCATACATCTTACGGCAAGTGTGTTGAGATTGTGTTAAAAGTGCGTAGTGAAAGTCTGTGTACCAAGAACTTCCACAAAGTAGCCACTGTTCCTCAGATGGTGGTACATGTCTCTGAAGTTGGTGTGGATGTGGTCTCCATTCCTACAACATCAAACCATGTCAAACCAAAGGCAGCGTGTGTAGTTTTTGGAATATGCCGAATTAGTGTCAGCACCAACAAGTGTCGGCACCAACAGCTGATATTTGTCATATTTAGACCACAAATTCTTGACGAAAACAAAAATTTACAAGTTTCTGTCTCACACAAACACACAAAACAAAATCCACCAGATAGAAGATGTTTTTAGTGATTGTCTTTACACGAACCTAAGCCATTATGCTATTATCAAAATATAAACAGAATACCAAAGTAAGCTGTTTTTGAACTGAAATACAGTATCTGCCATAGCTTGACATCACACAAAAATTTGTGTCATTGTTCACATCTTCCTTTTGCTGCATAGTTGTGATTCTACTGTTATAATATTTATGAATCATATAAATTAACTTTAATCTGTAAACAGACAAGGTCTTACAATTTGTTAAATTAGTAATTCAATAACCTTTCAAAAACATCCTCTGTGTTATTGTTTTAACAAAACAAGTATTTTATCATTAAACTATTGTATGTTTAGTTAAGGTGGTTGGTGAGGTTGGGATTAAACTAAAAATAAATACATATACCTACTATTCATTTCAACTGGACAGACCGGCATGAATGAAGTTAATCCTTATCTGTGTGTTGAGCTAAATAATGAATACATGATTTTAAATAAATGAAAAATAACACCAATGAAGTCCCTTAATCCAAAATCCTCATTGGTCACTTAATTTGATATGCCCTGTAAAATGTGTTAGTTTTACATAAACATTGCTTACATCACTTCAGTAACATACGGCAATCTGGTTAGTATACAAGTACTTATGAAGATATTAATTGTTATATCTACGACTGCTTATTTAGTATACTCATTTTTTTTTAATTAATTCATAACATGACTAAAAACAACTGAAACTTATGATCACATAACTTACTGTCCTGGAGAATCTACACTAGGACTGCCTAATAGAATACCTGGTTTAGGGGATCGGGACTACCACCAGTCTAGGGGATCGGGACTACCACCAGTCTAGGGGGTCGGGACTACCACCAGTCTAGGGGATCGGGACTACCACCAGTCTAGGGGATCGGGACTACCACCAGTCTAGGGGATCAGGACTACCCACCAGTCTAGGGGATCAGGACTACCCACCAGTCTAGGGGATCAGGACTACCACCAGTCTAGGGGATCAGAACTACCCACCAGTCTAGGGGATCAGAACTACCCACCAGTCTAGGGGATCAGAACTACCCACCAGTCTAGGGGATCAGAACTACCCACCAGTCTAGGGGATCAGAACTACCCACCAGTCTAGGGGATCAGGACTACCCAATAGTCTAGGGGATCAGGACTACCCAACAGTCTAGGGGATCAGGACTACCCACCAGTCTAGGGGATCAGGACTACCCACCAGTCTAGGGGATCAGGACTACCCACCAGTCTAGGGGATCAGGACTACCCACCAGTCTAGGGGATCAGGACTACCCAATAGTCTAGGGGATCAGGACTACCCAACAGTCTAGGGGATCAGGACTACCCACCAGTCTAGGGGATCAGGACTACCCACCAGTCTAGGGGATCAGGACTACCACCAGTCTAGGGGATTGGGACTACCACCAGTCAAGGGGATCAGAACTACCCACCAGTCTAGGGGATCAGAACTACCCACCAGTCTAGGGGATCAGGACTACCCACCAGTCTAGGGGATTAGGACTACCTACCAGTCTAGGGGATCGGGACTACCCACCAGTCTAGGGGATCAGGACTACCACCAGTCTAGGGGATTAGGACTACCTACCAGTCTAGGGGATTAGGACTACCAAACAGTCTAGGGGATCAGGACTACCCACCAGTCTAGGGGATCAGGACTACCCAACAGTCTAGGGGATTAGGACTACCAAACAGTCTAGGGGATCAGGACTACACACCAGTCTAGGGGATTAGGACTACCCACCAGTCTAGGGGATCAGGACTACCCACCAGTCTAGGGGGTTAGGACTACCAAACAGTCTAGGGGATCAGGACTACACACCAGTCTAGGGGATTAGGACTACCCACCAGTCTAGGGGATCAGGACTACCCACCAGTCTAGGGGGTTAGGACTACCAAACAGTCTAGGGGATCAGGACTACACACCAGTCTAGGGGATTAGGACTACCCACCAGTCTAGGGGATCAGGACTACCCACCAGTCTAGGGGATTAGGACTACCAAACAGTCTAGGGGATCAGGACTACACACCAGTCTAGGGGATTAGGACTACCCACCAGTCTAGGGGATCAGGACTACCCACTAGTCTAGGGGGTTAGGACTACCAAACAGTCTAGGGGATCAGGACTACGCACCAGTCTAGGGGATTAGGCCTACACACCAATCTAGGGGATCAGGACTACCCACCAGTCTAGGGGATTAGGACTACACACCAGCCTAGGGGATTAGGACTATACACCAGTCTAGGGGATTAGGACTACACACCAGCCTAGGGGATTAGGACTACACACCAGTCTAGGGGATCAGGACTACCCACCAATCTAGGGGATCTGCCTTCATGCGCAGGTTGTCGCGAGGGAAGTATCCCGGCGGATACCGCAGGTTGTGGTACTGGTCCCATAGGATGCGTTTCCGTGGCGATGGCATTGGTATGATCTTGACACGGATCGGAAGTTTCACAACGGAAACTCTCACTTCCTTCTCTCCCTCCTGTAACCACGGGTGATGGCAACAAATCAACTACAGTCTACTAGAGCGAGCCTATCGCCATGAATTCTGTTGAGTCAAAATGTGACAATGTCTTCTCTGGTAACCTGCCATTACACATGCATCTTTGTGTACATAGGTAATGCCTCTGTTGATAATTACCTACTCTCACACATGGTGTTGTTCCAGGTTTCTATCAATCAAAACAAAACCTCCTGTTTCTATACAGTACAACACATTTTTCTGAAATATAACCACTGTATTGTTCTGTATAGATGCATACTGCACCACACACAGCCTCTTTTACAGAACTTAAACCATGAAAACGTTCAGGCGAAATGTGCACTTTACAACGTGAAAATACAATATTATCACTGATGGCGCAACTATGTGGATACTTTCTAGATAATAATTATTTATGCTTTAGTCGTGAGATGGCATCATTTTTCTGTGTTGCAATCAGTTCGTTTTATTTTCAAAGTTGGTCAAGTGATCACAATCTCAAATTTTCCTAGCAATGTGGTGATGACGTCCCACGAGGTACTTACCTCAGGAGGTGACTCTGGCGAGTGTCACCTGTCCCTGAGCAATACCATCCAACTACATACTTTCATCAGGAGACTCTATGGTGAGTGTCACCTGTCCCTGAGCAATACCATCCAAACACATACTTACCTCGGGAGGCGACTCTTATGTGAGTGTCACCTGTCCCTGAGCAATACCATCCAACCACATACTTACCTCGGGAGGCGACTCTTATGTGAGTGTCACCTGTCCCTGAGCAATACTATCCAACCACGTACTTACCTCAGGAGGTGACTCTATGGTGAGTGTCACCTGTCCCTGAGCAATACCATCCAACCAAGTACTTACCTCGGGAGGCGACTCTATGGTGAGTGTCACCTGTCCCTGGGCAATACCATCCAACCAGGTACTTACCTCAGGAGGTGACTCTATGGTGAGTGTCACTTGTCCCTGAGCGATGCCGTCCCATGAGGCTGCCTCCTTGGTGACAGCGATGGAGACCGCGAGGTAGCCAGACCACGGCCACAGGGTCTGTGAGTACTGGAACGCCACCTCTATGTAGTTGCCATACTGGGGGGTGTACGGCTGCCACAGAGGCTGCGGGACAGACGACACGTCATGATTACCTGACACTAGGGGATCAGGACTACCCAACAGTCTAGGGGATCAGGACTACCCAACAGTGTAGGGGATCAGGACTACCTAACAGTCTAGGGGATCAGGACTACCCAACAGTCTAGGGGATCAGGACTACCTTACAGTCTAGGGGATCAGGACTACCCAACATTCTAGGGGATCAGGACTACCCAACAGTCTAGGGGATCAGGACTACCCAATAGTCTAGGGGATCAGGACTACCCAATAGTCTAGGGGATCAGGACTACCCAATAGTCTAGGGGATCAGGACTACCCAATAGTCTAGGGGATCACGACTACCCAACAGTCTAGGGGATCAGGACTACCCAATAGTCTAGGGGATCACGACTACCCAACAGTCTAGGGGATCAGGACTACCCAATAGTCTAGGGGATCAGGACTACCCAATAGTCTAGGGGATCAGGACTACCCAATAGTCTAGGGGATCAGGACTACCCAACAGTCTAGGGGATCAGGACTACACAACAGTCTAGGGGATCAGGACTACCCAATAGTCTAGGGGATCAGGACTACCCAATAGTCTAGGGAATCAGGACTACCCAATAGTCTAGGGGATCAGGACTACCCAATAGTCTAGGCGATCAGGACTACCCAATAGTCTAGGGGATCAGGACTACCCACCATTAGACAGCATGATGCTAACTGACACAGAGACGATGTCATGGCAACATGATGCTAACTGACACAGAGACGATGTCATGGCAACATGATGCTAACTGACTAAGAGACGATGTCATCGCAACATGATGCTAACTGACACAGAGACGATGTCATGGCAACATGATGCTAACTGACACAGAGACGATGTCATGGCAACATGATGCTAACTGACAGAGACGATGTCATGGCAACATGATGCTAACTGACACAGAGACGATGTCATGGCAACATGATGCTAACTGACACAGAGATGATGTCATGGCAACATGATGCTAACTGACACAGAGACGATGCCATGGCAACATGATGCTAACTGGCACAGAGACGATGTCATGGCAACATGATGCTAACTGACACAGAGACGATGTCATGGCAACATGATGCTAACTGACACAGAGACGATGTCATGGCAACATGATGCTAACTGACACAGATATGATGTCATGGCAACGTGATGATAACTGACACAGAGACGATGTCATGGCAACATGATGCTAACTGACACAGAGATGATGTCATGGCAACATGATGCTAACTGACACAGAGACGATGCCATGGCAACATGATGCTAACTGGCACAGAGACGATGTCATGGCAACATGATGCTAACTGACACAGAGACGATGTCATGGCAACATGATGCTAACTGACACAGAGACGATGTCATGGCAACATGATGCTAACTGACACAGATATGATGTCATGGCAACGTGATGATAACTGACACAGAGATGATGTCATGGCAACATGATGCTAACTGACACAGATATGATGTCATGGCAACGTGATGCTGACACAGATATGATGTCATGACAACGTGATGCTAACTGACACAGAGATGATGTTATGGCAACATGATGCTAACTGACATAGAGATGATGTCATGACAACGTGATGCTAACTGACACAGAGATGATGTTATGGCAACATGATGCTAACTGACATAGAGATGATGTCATGGCAACATGATGCTAACTGACACAGAAATGATGTCAAGGCAACATGATGCTAACTGGCACAGAGACGATGTCATGGCAACATGATGCTAATTGACACAGAGACGATGTCATGGCAACATGATGCTAACTGACACAGAAATGATGTCATGGCAACATGATGTTAACTGACCAGAGATGATGTCATGGCAACATGATGTGATAACATGATGCTTAGTGACCCAAAGATGACAGGTCATGACAATCTGATGGTAAGTGACACTGAGATGACATGTCATGATGAAACATATTGTGCTCACTCCAGGAATGTCACTGTACTACATTTAACAGACCAACAAATGTGTCTTTGTTATCTTTCACCTTTGTGTATTGAATCTAGTGTAAAAAATGAAAAAAACTATCAATATCTGATGGAAACAACCATTGAACACATGTTTCTATGGGCTGACACAGGTTTGTTTGTACACATTAATTTATTCTACCAGTCGTAGATTATAATATTATAATTATTATAATATAAAAATCGACAAATAAAACATAATTAGCACACAACATGGAGTTGCTAAAATGATGACAGATGTCACCAACCTTGTCCACAATCTTGCCTGTCACCCCCATGCCATTCAGGATCGTCACCTACAACGAACAAGTCATTGAATAGCAATAACCAGGACAATAGGAAACACTGTTATTATTATTATTAGATATGTTATTATTTATATAAAACAATAGGTCAATCATGTCACGTTTCAAAAGGCTCTGCTTTTTAAAGACAAGAATATAACACAAAATATATCAATCAAAATATATCAAAAACACTTTTGCTGCATTTTATTTAAATATAATTATGCCTTATAAGTAACTGATGCCAAGAAACAGTAAAAGTTCAACAATTAGTCATGTTCTATCATTCTGAACTGTGACCTGGCCCTGCCACGAATACACCTGTGCCCCATAATCTAACAAAGTATATCACCAACAATAAACCCATCATCCATTCTCCATCTCTGTGCTAAAAACAAACAAACTCTCCACGTCTCTCCAAGTACCTGCTGATGATATAGCCATACTCACATTGACAATGATGGGCATACTGCCATGGTAGATGGGCTGGGAGCAGTAGGGCCACATGTACGGACACTCTGTCAGGTCAATGTAGCTGGGGTGAAGACTGCAGGCAAACCACACATCACACACATCAATTCATCTGGATTGTACACATAGAAAGTTAACAGAAAATATTTGCTACATACAACTGTTTTCTTGCAGATAGAAACTTTGTTAATACCACCCTAGATTGTGATTTATTCCAAGGGGCAACTCCACACTAGATTGTGATTTATTCCAAGGGTCAACTCCACACTAGATTTTGGTTTATTCCAAGGGTCAACTCCACACTAGATTGTGATTTATTCCAAGGGTCAATTCCACACTAGATTGTGGTTTATTCCAAGGGTTAACTCCACACTAGATTGTGATTTATTCCAAGGGTCAATTCCACACTAGATTGTGGTTTATTCCAAGGGTTAACTCCACACTAGATTGTGATTTATTCCAAGGGTCAATTCCACACTAGATTTTGGTTTATTCCAAGGGTCAACTCCACACTAGATTGTGATTTATTCCAAGGGTCAATTCCACACTAGATTGTGGTTTATTCCAAGGGTCAATTCCACACTAGATTATGATTTATTCCAAGGGGTAACTCCACACTAGATTGTGATTTATTCCAAGGGTCAACTCCACACTAGATTTTGGTTTATTCCAAGGGTCAACTCCACACTAGATTGTGATTTATTCCAAGGGTTAAATCCACACTAGATTGTGATTTATTCCAAGGGTCAACTCCACACTAGATTGTGATTTATTCCAAGGGTCAACTCCACACTAGATTGTGATTTATTCCAAGGGTTAACTCCACACTAGATTGTGATTTATTCCAAGGGTTAACTCCACACTAGATTGTGATTTATTCCAAGGGTTAACTCCACACTAGATTATGATTTATTCCAAGGGTTAACTCCACACTAGATTGTGATTTATTCCAAGGGTCAACTCCACACAAGATTGTGATTTATTCCAAGGGTTAAATCCACACTAGATTGTGATTTATTCCAAGGGTCAATTCCACACTAGATTATGATTTATTCCAAGGGTTAACTCCACACTAGATTGTGATTTATTCCAAGGGTCAACTCCACACTAGATTGTGATTTATTCCAAGGGTCAACTCCACACTAGATTGTGATTTATTCCAAGGGTCAACTCCACACTAGATTGTGATTTATTCCAAGGGTTAACTCCACACTAGATTATGATTTATTCCAAGGGTTAACTCCACACAAGATTGTGATTTATTCCAAGGGTTAAATCCACACTAGATTGTGATTTATTCCAAGGGTCAACTCCACACTAGATTGTGGTTTATTCCAAGGGTCAACTCCACACTAGATTGTGATTTATTCCAAGGGTTAACTCCACACTAGATTGTGATTTATTCCAAGGGTCAACTCCACACTAGATTGTGGTTTATTCCAAGGGTTAACTCCACACTAGATTATGATTTATTCCAAGGGTTAACTCCACACTAGATTGTGATTTATTCCAAGGGTTAACTCCACACTAGATTGTGGTTTATTCCAAGGGTTAACTCCACACTAGATTGTGATTTATTCCAAGGGTTAACTCCACACTAGATTGTGGTTTATTCCAAGGGTCAATTCCACACTAGATTGTGGTTTATTCCAAAGGTTAACCCCACACTAGATTGTGATTTATTCCAAGGGGCAACTCCACACTAGATTGTGATTTATTCCAAGGGTTAACTCCACACTAGATTGTGGTTTATTCCAAGGGTTAACTCCACACTAGATTGTGATTTATTCCAAGGGTCAACTCCACACTAGATTGTGATTTATTCCAAGGGTTAACTCCACACTAGATTGTGGTTTATTCCAAGGGTTAACTCCACACTAGATTGTGGTTTATTCCAAGGGTTAACTCCACACTAGATTGTGATTTATTCCAAGGGTTAACTCCACACTAGATTGTGGTTTATTCCAAGGGTTAACTCCACACTAGATTGTGATTTATTCCAAGGGTTGCTGCGATATAAACAGATAGAGTTAGTTCTTTTGATGCAATGAAATGTAATGTATGGTGTGGTATCACATTCTTGTTTATATTAGAAATCATTATGCTGAAATAGTCATCAATGGTAAACATCCTTTCCCGAGGCCCTATCTGCTCTGAGGCCCTAGTTCCTTTCTGCCCTAAAGCCATATGATGTGGTGTCACTGGTGTGATGTGAGGCCCCAGAGCCGTACCTGGCCTGATATCCTAACAGCCATATCTGGCCTGAGGCCCTAAGAGCCATATCTGGCCTGAGGCCCTAAGAACCATACCTGGCATGATGCCCTAAGAGCCATACCTGGCCTGAGGCCCTAAGAACCACACCTGGCTTGAGGCACTGGAACCTTATGAGGCCCTGTAGCCCTACCTGGCCTGAGGCTTGTAGTTGCGTAGAGTCTGGTAGGCCCGCACCAGCTCCAGCTTGCCGTGGCCCTGCTCAAACATGTTAATGCCGGGCAGTCTCCTCGCCGACACCATTAGGGCCTGCTTCATGCTGGCGGGGTTGATGACATTGCCTCGGTTGAGGACCGCGCTGAGAACACAGTGAGGACACAGTGAGGCACAGTGAGAACACAGTGAGGACACAGTGAGGACACAGTGAGGACACAGTGAGGACACAGTGAGGACACAGTGAGGACACAGTGAGGACACAGTGAGGACACAGTGAGGACACAGTGAGGACACAGTAAAAAAAGGACACAGTGAGGACACAGTGAGGACACAGTGAGGACACAGTGAGGACACAGTGAGACACAGTGAGAACACAGTGAGGACACAGTGAGACACAGTGAGGACACAGTGAGGACACAGTGAGGACACAGTGAGGACACAGTGAGGACACAGTGAGGACACAGTGAGAACACAGTGAGGACACAGTGAGGACACAGTGAGGACACAGTGAGGACACAGTGAGGACACAGTGAGGACACAGTGAGGACACAGTGAGGACAGTGAGGACAGTGAGGACACAGTGAGGAACACAGTGAGGACACAGTGAGGACACAGTGAGGACACAGTGAGGACACAGTGAGGACACAGTGAGGACACAGTGAGGACACAGTGAGGACACAGTGAGGACACAGTGAGGACACAGTGAGGACACAGTGAGGACACAGTGAGGACACAGTGAGGACACAGTGAGAACACAGTGAGGACACAGTGAGGACACAGTCAGTACACTGACAGCTTCAGTTCATTGTGTCACATTACTGTCATTAGTTATACCAATCTTGGAGAAGTCTCCCTAACACTGTGCAAGGAGTACAGGAGAACACCAGCACCTAGAGGAGAAATCTCACACACCATTACAGACTAAAACTAGAGTTGTTAACTTTACTACACTGGCGGCAGTACTTAAGGGTGTTTATTTTTCATAGCCTCATGGTGTATTATGTTAGTACAAAAATGTACCACCACACTGATATTTCACTGTTTAAAAACAACTTAAAAAATGTAATCCAAAGGCATACACCACCTAACCACAATTCAAAGTATAGCCTAAAATTGAACAAATTACCCTGTCATTGCCCAGCTCCATACACCCCCCAGATGCCCGCCTACACACCTCCACTACATCATGACATGTGGCAGATCAACTGCTCCACGTGCATTACTGAGAGACTAAAGGAAAGCACTCACCATGGCAAGTGCATTTCAAATAGCATTTCTGAAATGTTTAATTATTTTTTCTTGAAATCACTGCACATACAATGAAATTACTAAATCACCAGACAAGATCGGCTGCATCAACGCAGATGGAAGTGTTGAGGTGGTGAGATGAATGTGACTGTGTACGTACCTCATGAGGAGTGTCACAGCTCCAGCCACAACTGGCGAGGCAACACTTGTCCCTGACAGCGAGCGACATCCGCCCCTGCAACAAGACTGGATTGACAGAAACCTCATCAAGCAACCGTCACATCTGGGTCCATTTCACTGATTCTTATCCGCTCAACTTTCCTCTCCGTAAATGTTGCCGTTTACAGTACTGAAAATAGTTAACACCAGGATGCACCAAGGTCTCAGTCAGAAATAACTGTTGTTAGTTTTGAATTACTGAAAAATGTGCCCTTCAGCACACAAACGGCCTGCATGGAAGCCATGGACGTCAGTTACAGTCATTATTAGCTGGCTTACCACTGTTCAATGACAAAACAGTATGGTTTGAGTGATTTATTTAAGTAAACTGATCCATTCGATTTGTCTTACTTCCAGTTGTGCCAAAAGTAGTCAGTAACGTGGGTCGTTAGACTGAGAACCATTTCATCTAGTCACCAGCTTGCCTCCTCTAAATTACACTAGTTTTACCATTTGTAATTATCCTTTTGGGTTTTGAAGTTGGGCAGATGGGACTCTAGCTAAGCCCCTGGGATGTGCCACTGGGATACTTCCACCAATGTGCCACAAATAAAATAGAGCACCTTCCAGGTAGTGATGCTGCAGCCTTGTTTTGCACTCTTAAAGCACTTCATAAATGTGACAACAGGTTCTGTTTAATGGTGGATTTTTCTTATGAACACATTTCACTGGGACAGTCCCCCAATGAACGCACTATTTCACTGGGACAGTCCCTCAATGAATGCACTATTTCACTGGGACAGTCCCTCAATGAACACATTATTTCACTGGGACAGTCCCCCAATGAACACATTATTTCACTGGGACAGTCCCCCAATGAACACATTATTTCACTGGAAGTCCCCCAATGAACACATTATTTCACTGGGACAGTCCCCCAATGAACACATTATTTCACTGGGACAGTCCCCCAATGAACACATTATTTCACTGGGACAGTCCCCCAATGAACACATTATTTCACTGGGACAGTCCCCCAATGAACACATTATTTCACTGGGACAGTCCCCCAATGAACACATTATTTCACTGGAAGTCCCCCAATGAACACATTATTTCACTGGAAGTCCCCCAATGAACACACTATTTCACTGGGACAGTCCCTCAATGAACACATTATTCCACTGGGACAGTCCCCCAATGAACACATTATTTCACTGGGACAGTCCCCCAATGAACACAATATTTCACTGGGACAGTCCCCCAATGAACACATTATTTCACTGGGACAGTCCCCCAATGAACACATTATTCCACTGGGACAGTCCCCCAATGAACACATTATTTCACTGGAAGTCCCCTAATGAACATATTATTTCACTGGAAGTCCCCCAATGAACACATTATTTCACTGGAAGTCCCCTGATGAGCACATTATTTCACTGGAAGTCCCCCAATGAACACATTATTTCACTGGAAGTCCCCTGATGAGCACATTATTTCACTGGAAGTCCCCCAATGAACACATTATTTCACTGGAAGTCCCCCAATGAACACATTATTTCACTGGAAGTCCCCTGATGAACACACTATTTCACTGGAAGTCCCCTGATGAACACATTATTTCACTGGAAGTCCCCTGATGAACACACTATTTCACTGGAAGTCCCCTGATGAGCACATTATTTCACTGGAAGTCCCCTGATGAGCAGCCAACACAGTGGCTCTGGTCTGTGATTGCATCTTCACCCGTGGGACATGTTCAACCCATGGCCAATCTGTGTTGTTTCCCAATATAGATATCGTGCTAAATAATTAAGGCTAGTCCAACACAAATACTTTGTATAGAAACTTAACCATCTTCTTCTTCTTTTGCATATAAACATTCCCATCCTCTATCTAAATTAATGAGGCATTCTGCCAGACATAATCAGATCAAGGAAATGGGGAATGTTTTTATCATTATTACATTTGACACTGGGTGGATGGCATCTGATTGTGTGTACACAGAATTAATTTACTTGATTGTAAAGTAATAACATCAAGGGCAAATTTACTTCACACAAAGTAAATCAGCACGTGTTACAATATGCAAACACAAAACTAACACAAACAACACCAGTAAGTGATGTGTGGAATATGAGAATGAAGGATGCTGGGAGTGGATGTGAGGAATGGGAGACACACAGGAGAGACTGAGCAAGATGGTTGAAGGAGACGAGGAAGGCCAGCTGGGAGCCAGAGGATCAGGAGACAACAGCTGAAAGTGGGACAGTTGAGGTGACTCACTGAGGAGTAGAACTAATTAAGAGACGCAGTAAACATAAAAGATGTGTGCTTCTACTAACTTGATGGCAGATCCACGCACTGATGTGCCGTAAGTGACGATGTCTGGCTTCATGCGGCCGTAACCCCCGGGCAGTTCCTGCGGGAACATACGGGCCAACTTAGTGCATCACACGCCAGTACAGTCACGTCACTGAGTGTACACAGTAACTTTATACATCACACGCCAGTACAGTCACGTCACTGAGTGTACACAGTAACTTTATACATCACACGCCAGTACAGTCACGTCACTGAGTGTACACAGTAACTTTATACATCACACGCCAGTACAGTCACGTCACTGAGTATACACAGTAACTTTATACATCACACGCCAGTACAGTCACGTCACTGAGTGTACACAGTAACTTTATACATCACACGCCAGTACAGTCACGTCACTGAGTATACACAGTAACTTTATACATCACACGCCAGTACAGTCACGTCACTGAGTATACACAGTAACTTTATACATCACGCGCCAGTACAGTCATATCACTGAGTGGACACAGTAACTTTATACATCACACGCCAGTACAGTCACGTCACTGAGTGTACACAGTAACTTTATACATCACACGCCAGTACAGTCACGTCACTGAGTGTACACAGTAACTTTATACATCACACGCCAGTACAGTCACGTCACTGAGTGTACACAGTAACTTTATACATCACACGCCAGTACAGTCACGTCACTGAGTGTACACAGTAACTTTATACATCACACGCCAGTACAGTCACGTCACTGAGTATACACAGTAACTTTATACATCACACGCCAGTACAGTCATGTCACTGAGTGTACACAGTAACTTTATACATCACACGCCAGTACAGTCACGTCACTGAGTATACACAGTAACTTTATACATCACACGCCAGTACAGTCACGTCACTGAGTATACACAGTAACTTTATACATCACACGCCAGTACAGTCATATCACTGAGTGGACACAGTAACTTTATACATCACACGCCAGTACAGTCACGTCACTGAGTGTACACAGTAACTTTATACATCACACGCCAGTACAGTCATATCACTGAGTGGACACAGTAACTTTATACATCACGCGCCAGTACAGTCACATCACTGAGTGTACACAGTAACTTTATACATCACACGCCAGTACAGTCACGTCACTGAGTGTACACAGTAACTTTATACATCACACGCCAGTACAGTCACGTCACTGAGTGTACACAGTAACTTTATACATCACACGCCAGTACAGTCATGTCACTGAGTGTACACAGTAACTTTATACATCACATGCCAGTACAATCATGTCACTGAGTGGACACAGTAACTTTATACATCACACACCAGTACAGTCACGTCACTGAGTGTACACAGTAACTTTATACATCACACGCCAGTACAGTCATATCACTGAGTGGACACAGTAACTTTATACATCACGCGCCAGTACAGTCACGTCACTGAGTGTACACAGTAACTTTATACATCACACGCCAGTACAGTCACGTCACTGAGTGTACACAGTAACTTTATACATCACACGCCAGTACAGTCATGTCACTGAGTGTACACAGTAACTTTATACATCACACGCCAGTACAGTCATGTCACTGAGTGTACACAGTAACTTTATACATCACATGCCAGTACAATCATGTCACTGAGTGTACACAGTAACTTTATACATCACACGCCAGTACAGTCACATCACTGAGTGTACACAGTAACTTTATACATCACACGCCAGTACAGTCACATCACTGAGTATAGAGTAAACTTAATTAGCTGTAACTACTGTATTAGTTTGTAAATGGTATGGTTTGATACCATTCATAAGATCATATATATTTAGTGAATCAATCCATATAAAACATCTCATTGAAATTTGAACACATTTAGTGCATCAATCATATGAAAACATATGCTCCTCAAACACAGTCGAGCTTCACGAGCAAGAGCCTGCACATACACAACTGGTGACTAAACAGGAGGTCTCTATCACTGTTGTCTCTTCCCTTACCCAAGTGGTCATCCCACGGGAAGAGAAGCGGGCTATCTGGTGGTCAAAGTTTATTCCTCCAACACCAATCACATCCATCTGGTCAGCGGGGTTGTTGAGGGTGCTGCAAGCCGAACATTGCAACATTCACTTGATGCCCCCTCAAGATTCTACCAATCATTTAATGCTCCTTCCACGTTTATCTGTTCATCTTGTTTTGGTAAAGGTGTTCCAGCACTACAATTTTATATCATAATGTAAGAAAGGCTTTTTACACTCTCACAAACCACTCAATGACACCTGTACTAATAAAATAATTTTGTTGATTTATGTAATGTTTAATTAATGCTCATATTTCTTACTCTTCTCATCATACACATACATACATGCACACACCACAAAAGCATACATGTATGCACACACACGCACGTAAACACGCCGCACACATGCATGCATGAACGCACGCACACGTCACATAACACACTAGTTTAATTATAGTGATTTTCTGTTTATTTTGTTCAACAGCTGTCGTAAGAGAAGATGAAGTGTGAGGCTTACCCGTACAAAGGCCCGTCATTGCCAATAGCTGATATAAGTATCACTTTGTTTGCCGTCAACTCCCACACCTGCAAACAACACAGCTCCAACCTAACACACTGTTTTATCTTTAACGCCAGAGAACAATCCTAAGAAGTCAGACTTCCAGTGACTACTTTCACGAACTATTCATACACACAAAGTAACTCTTGGGGACATTTGACGTAGATTAAGTTAACTCGATGGAATCATCAAAGACACAGAACACTGTAAACATTGCATTCAAGGGATTTGTTTTAGTAAGTGAAGTGGGCCTTCAACTGTACAAATGCTTTATGAAACCAGCTCCTTTGCTGCATAAATGATTGCTCTTGTTTGCTTCATACCTAGATTGTTAGAATTTGTAAAACAAAAATTGTGATGCTGTTGACTATTGTAATCATACTATGATTTCAGTGTGTCTGTGCGAGTACAGTGATTCACTATATAAGCAACTGAGTTTGCGACAACAAACTGTCCCCAAACTCTGAGATATATTTATTAAAAGGCTGTACCGTTCAAATCGCTTTACACTGACAAACCTGTTCACTCAGACACCATCTCGGCTTCTCTGGGAAGCATCCAGCCATATGCTATAATTAATGCGCGAAGGCTGCTCATACACATATCCACCATTGTCTATAGCCAGTAGTATCCATCATTGTCTATAGCCAGAGTCCGAAGCTCTACCTCTGAGCCATTGCACTCTACGCAAAAAATTAAAACCAGACACAAGTATTTTTTCAATACTTGACATAACTGCCCAATCAGACATATTGAAAGAGGGTGTTTTTGAAATCTTTTTTGAAATGGTCGAAAGAAAGAGAATGAAGTGGTACTTTGTCCACGAAGGGGTGATCCATGAAGTCAGGTCCTCCAATACTCAGGTTCAACACGTTGATCTTCTTCAGAATAGCATAGTTGAACGCGTCCAAGAACCAGGATGTGTAGGACACCTACAAATGTCAACAATAATAATAAATGTGTATATCTAAGCTGAATACATTTAGATGTCTTCTTATCAATTACTGTCCTTTCAGCAGCATCTACCTCAAATCTTCACTGATAATATTACATGACATATACCCATACACAACTTGTTTTTGTCATCAGGCTGTACCTGTATATAAATATCAATCAAAAATACAGATTGTGTTTTGGGGTCCACGACTTTATCACCCTGTCGACAAACTCACCTGGTTGCTGGTGAAGACCCTGAAGACGTGCAGGTCAGCATCAGGGGCAAACCCCAGACAATCCTTCTGACTGGCGATGACTCCTGCGACAAACGTACCGTGGCCAATTCCTGCAACACAACTAGAGGCTGTACATCACCGGCTCTCACGCCCCAGAGGGGTCTACAGCGGGCTATTTACAGTAGCACATTTATTAGACACTTAAACTATCTGTTTCAGACCGATTAAAAGATATAAAATAGCCACGTACATGTCTATAACATTTCAATCAAACATTGATGTTCATCTTATTAAAAACATTTGCTACACAGCAACAGTAATTCTTTATTAAGATCACTAAATTAAAGCATCTGAGTGAATGACAACTAAAATTAATTCTGACAAACTGAAAGTGAAACCAACCATCATCAAGTGTCTTCTCATTGGTCCAGTTGGTCCTGTCCTTGATGCGACCCTTCTTGAAGTGTGGATGGTCTTGGGCTAGACCCGTGTCAAAGATGGCCACCCTCACCCCAGACCCTGAACAACAACAATCTCCACATGATATGTACCATAAGACTTAACATAAGAACAAACGACAAGGTCGTATGTGTGGACAGTCAGCATGGTCTACAACCTGTCTGTCACTGGTGTGGACAGTCAGCATGGTGTACAACCTGTCTGTCATTGGTGAGGCCAGTCAGCATGGTGTACAACCTGTCTGTCACTGGTGAGGCCAGTCAGCATGGTGTACAACCTGTCTGTCACTGGTGTGGACAGTCAGCATGGTCTACAACCTGTCTGTCACTGGTGTGGACAGTCAGCACGGTCTACAACCTGTCTGTCACTGGTGTGGACAGTCAGCATGGTGTACAACCTGTCTGTCATTGGTGTGGACAGTCAGCATGGTCTACAACCTGTCTGTCACTGGTGTGGCCAGTCAGCATGGTCTACAACCTGTCTGTCACTGGTGTGGCCAGTCAGCATGGTCTACAACCTGTCTGTCACTGGTGTGGCCAGTCAGCACGGTCTACAACCTGTCTGTCACTGGTGTGGCCAGTCAGCACGTCTACAACCTGTCTGTCACTGGTGAGGCCAGTCAGCACAGTCTACAACCTGTCTGTCACTGGTGTGGCCAGTCAGCACAGTCTACAACCTGTCTGTCACTGGTGTGGCCAGTCAGCACGGTCTACAACCTGTCTGTCATTGGTGAGGCCAGTCAGCATGGTCTACAACCTGTCTGTCACTGGTGTGGCCAGTCAGCATGGTCTACAACCTGTCTGTCACTGGTGTGGCCAGTCAGCACGGTCTACAACCTGTCTGTCACTGGTGTGGCCAGTCAGCATGGTCTACAACCTGTCTGTCACTGGTGTGGCCAGTCAGCACGGTCTACAACCTGTCTGTCACTGGTGTGGCCAGTCAGCACGTCTACAACCTGTCTGTCACTGGTGAGGCCAGTCAGCATGGTCTACAACCTGTCTGTCACTGGTGTGGCCAGTCAGCATGGTCTACAACCTGTCTGTCACTGGTGTGGCCAGTCAGCATGGTCTACAACCTGTCTGTCACTGGTGTGGCCAGTCAGCATCAACCTGTCTGTCACTGTTGTGGACAGTCAGCATGGTCTACAACCTGTCTGTCACTGGTGTGGACAGTCAGCATGGTTACAACCTGTCTGTCATTGGTGTGGACAGTCAGCATGGTTACAACCTGTTTGTCATTGGTGTGGACAGTCAGCATGGTTACAACCTGTCTGTCACTGGTGTGGACAGTCAGCATGGTGTACAACCTGTCTGTCACTGGTGTGGACAGTCAGCATGGTTACAACCTGTCTGTCATGGTGTGGCAGTCAGCATGGTGTACAACCTGTCTGTCACTGGTGTGGACAGTCAGCAGGTCTACAACCTGTCTGTCACGGTGTGGACAGTCAGCATGGTCTACAACCTGTCTGTCACTGGTGTGGACAGTCAGCAGGTTACAACCTGTTTGTCATGGTGTGGCAGTCAGCAGGTTACAACCTGTCTGTCATGGTGTGGCCAGTCAGCACGGTCTACAACCTGTCTGTCACGGTGGGCCATTCAGCATGGTTACAACCTGTCTGTCACGGTGAGGCCAGTCAGCACGGTTACAACCTGTCTGTCACGGTGGGCCAGTCAGCAGGTCTACAACCTGTCTGTCACGGTGAGGCCAGTCAGCAGGTTACAACCTGTTGTCACGGTGGGCAGTCAGCATGGTGTACAACCTGTCTGTCACTGGTGTGGACAGTCAGCATGGTGTACAACCTGTCTGTCATTGGTGGGCCAGTCAGCATGGTGTACAACCTGTCTGTCATTGGTGTGGACAGTCAGCATGGTTACAACCTGTCTGTCACTGGTGTGGACAGTCAGCATGGTGTACAACCTGTCTGTCATTGGTGAGGCCAGTCAGCATGGTGTACAACCTGTCTGTCATTGGTGTGGCCAGTCAGCATGGTGTACAACCTGTCTGTCACTGGTGTGGACAGTCAGCATGGTCTACAACCTGTCTGTCACAGGTGAGGCCATTCAGCATGGTCTACAACCTGTCTGTCACAGGTGAGGCCAGTCAGCACGGTCTACAACCTGTCTGTCACAGGTGAGGCCAGTCAGCAAGGTGTACAACCTGTCTGTCACTGGTGAGGCCAGTCAGCATGGTCTACAACCTGTCTGTCACTGTTGTGTACAGTCAGCATGGTGTACAACCTGTCTGTCATTGGTGTGGACAGTCAGCAGGTGTACAACCTGTCTGTCACTGGTGTGGACAGTCAGCATGGTCTACAACCTGTCTGTCATTGGTGAGGCCAGTCAGCACGGTCTACAACCTGTCTGTCATTGGTGTGGACAGTCAGCATGGTCTACAACCTGTTTGTCATTGGTGTGGACAGTCAGCATGGTCTACAACCTGTCTGTCACTGGTGTGGACAGTCAGCATGGTGTACAACCTGTCTGTCACTGGTGTGGACAGTCAGCATGGTGTACAACCTGTCTGTCATTGGTGTGGCCAGTCAGCATGGTGTACAACCTGTCTGTCACTGGTGTGGACAGTCAGCATGGTCTACAACCTGTCTGTCACTGTTGTGGACAGTCAGCATGGTCTACAACCTGTCTGTCACTGGTGTGGACAGTCAGCATGGTCTACAACCTGTCTGTCATTGGTGTGGACAGTCAGCATGGTCTACAACCTGTTTGTCATTGGTGTGGACAGTCAGCATGGTCTACAACCTGTCTGTCACTGGTGTGGACAGTCAGCATGGTGTACAACCTGTCTGTCACTGGTGTGGACAGTCAGCATGGTCTACAACCTGTCTGTCATTGGTGTGGACAGTCAGCATGGTGTACAACCTGTCTGTCACTGGTGTGGACAGTCAGCATGGTGTACAACCTGTCTGTCACTGGTGTGGACAGTCAGCATGGTGTACAACCTGTCTGTCACTGGTGTGGACAGTCAGCATGGTGTACAACCTGTCTGTCATTGGTGAGGCCAGTCAGCATGGTCTACAACCTGTCTGTCACTGGTGTGGACAGTCAGCATGGTGTACAACCTGTCTGTCACTGGTGAGGCCAGTCAGCATGGTGTACAACCTGTCTGTCATTGGTGAGGCCAGTCAGCATGGTCTACAACCTGTCTGTCACTGGTGTGGACAGTCAGCATGGTGTACAACCTGTCTGTCATTGGTGAGGCCAGTCAGCATGGTCTACAACCTGTCTGTCACTGGTGTGGACAGTCAGCATGGTGTACAACCTGTCTGTCACTGGTGAGGCCAGTCAGCATGGTGTACAACCTGTCTGTCACTGGTGAGGCCAGTCAGCATGGTGTACAACCTGTCTGTCATTGGTGTGGACAGTCAGCACGGTCTACAACCTGTCTGTCACTGGTGTGGACAGTCAGCATGGTGTACAACCTGTCTGTCACTGGTGAGGCCAGTCAGCATGGTGTACAACCTGTCTGTCACTGGTGAGGCCAGTCAGCATGGTGTACAACCTGTTTGTCACTGGTGTGGACAGTCAGCATGGTCTACAACCTGTCTGTCACTGGTGTGGACAGTCAGCATGGTGTACAACCTGTCTGTCATTGGTGAGGCCAGTCAGCATGGTGTACAACCTGTCTGTCACTGGTGAGGCCAGTCAGCATGGTGTACAACCTGTCTGTCACTGGTGTGGACAGTCAGCATGGTCTACAACCTGTCTGTCACTGGTGTGGACAGTCAGCACGGTCTACAACCTGTCTGTCACTGGTGTGGACAGTCAGCATGGTGTACAACCTGTCTGTCATTGGTGTGGACAGTCAGCATGGTGTACAACCTGTCTGTCATTGGTGAGGCCAGTCAGCATGGTGTACAACCTGTCTGTCACTGGTGTGGACAGTCAGCATGGTGTACAACCTGTCTGTCATTGGTGTGGACAGTCAGCATGGTGTACAACCTGTCTGTCATTGGTGTGGCCAGTCAGCATGGTGTACAACCTGTCTGTCACAGGTGTGGACAGTCAGCATGGTGCACAACCTGTCTGTCACAGGTGTGGACAGTCAGCATGGTGTACAACCTGTCTGTCACAGGTGTGGACAGTCAGCATGGTGTACAACCTGTCTGTCATTGGTGTGGACAGTCAGCATGGTCTACAACCTGTCTGTCATTGGTGTGGACAGTCAGCATGGTCTACAACCTGTCTGTCACAGGTGAGGCCATTCAGCATGGTCTACAACCTGTCTGTCACTGGTGTGGACAGTCAGCATGGTGTACAACCTGTCTGTCATTGGTGTGGACAGTCAGCATGGTGTACAACCTGTCTGTCACAGGTGAGGCCATTCAGCATGGTCTACAACCTGTCTGTCACTGGTGTGGACAGTCAGCATGGTGTACAACCTGTCTGTCACTGGTGTGGACAGTCAGCATGGTGTACAACCTGTCTGTCACTGGTGTGGACAGTCAGCATGGTGTACAACCTGTCTGTCACTGGTGTGGACAGTCAGCATGGTGTACAACCTGTCTGTCACTGGTGAGGCCATTCAGCATGGTCTACAACCTGTCTGTCATTGGTGTGGACAGTCAGCACGGTCTACAACCTGTCTGTCACTGGTGTGGACAGTCAGCATGGTGTACAACCTGTCTGTCATTGGTGAGGCCAGTCAGCATGGTGTACAACCTGTCTGTCAATGTTCCTCACCTCTTCACTTTTCACTGTCCCCATCAATGCTGCCTTAAAAGGACATTTGAACTCTGGCAACACCCCTAGGGGGCAAAACATACAATTCCTTGAGGTATCTTATCAGCAGCAATTTGTTATGATACTTGACGCAGTTACTTCGCCAGTATCAGTTCTAATCATAGCATGTGTAGCCTATACCACCTGTGTATCTCATACCCCAGAGGATTTCACCAGCACCTACCTGTGTACCCCATACCCCAGAGGATCTCCGCCTGCATGGCAGTAGTGATCTGAAATATACACATCACTGCATTCAGTCAAATGTTTTATACATTTTAAAATGCATTACCCCTTTGTGTACATCCTGCTTATATTTCTAAAAAGAACAGAAAATAGATTGAATCATTCATTATGTTTTCATTAATTAATTTCAATTATATATATTGACCAGTTATATACCAGTGATAAAAAGTTCAGTATATACTTTGACATTTTCATATTTTGAGATCTGCTTACTAAATAATTGGTTCAAATTCCACAAACATTTCCATATGTCCAGATACAATATTGACATATTATTTCTCAAGTATTGCATTTCAGCCTGAAATTACTGTACATGTTTAGAAGGTTGTCTCATTTCTGCCAAGGTGTGTGTCATAAAGACAGCACAATGAGTCTACGTTACTCTACCTGTCTAGAGGGCGACAGAGCTCGCATTATCCGACGCGATTTATGCTTTGCTGGAGAATTCCAGAATGCTGAACTCTGTAAACAAAGAAACATTCTGCTTGATTAAGGCCTGCACAGATAACACATATAAAATATGAACACACATGCACTCACGCACTCATGCACGCACAATTATACTAGAATTACGGTAAACAGTGATATATCTGACCTCTCAACATAGTCAGCTGCATATATGTTATAAATATTGATATGCGTTACGCCAAAACAGTGGACAGTCGAAAACATGCAAATAACATAGTTTGCATGGTGCAGACTGATGACAAATTAAAAGACAAGAGACAGTCTAGACTGTCAGTTCAGTGGTCGCGATTGAAAAATGTGAGACCAACAGTGAGAAAGTAAACGGCAACATCCACGACTTACCAGAGACAGACTCTGTCGATTGAGTGGTCGTGACTGGAAGGTCTGGGACCAACATGGCCCAGTGCCTGTACATGGTCTGTCTGGTGTTGTTGGTCCATCGTCTTTCTGGTTGTTCACAACATTACCTCCATCTGGTGTCTCTTTCTCTAGTAACACAACAGAATCATTTAAGTTACTAGTAATCATTTGTCCACTGTGGAAATAGTCATTAATGTTCATAAAGGAAGTGAACAAATTAACCAGACATTCAAAAAGACTGTCAGAAATTATATTGCATTACTCTATACAAACAGACAGCCAAATAATCTCAAAGAAACGGGTGATTGTGACAGTTTTACATCAGGTAAAAGACACTTGTGTAGGTTATGTGCCACATTAACAGCATGCGTGTGGGCCAGCATGATCCACCAGTGTGAGAGAGTTCATCAACTGTATGTGAGAGTTATACCATATGCACTGTGTGTGTATATGTGTAAGCTGGCCCTGTACATACAAACTACACACACAGAACATGTGCACCACCACATGCATACACGTATGCACACACTGAATTGGAACCTGACATGTTCTGATAATGTTGCAGAGGTGAGTGACTTTCCCAGCTGAATGCTGGAATGCTTGTGGCAGTGTGTGTCAACTCCTGTCTCTCTCTTTAGCTTCACAACTTGTTTCAATGCATACTGTACTGTACTGCACTGCACTGCACTGCACTGCACTGCACTGCACTGCACTGCACTGCACTGCAATACACTATTCTTTGCACTATTAATCATGTCAAAACTTGTTTTTATTGCTAGCAGTATAACATTACGAGAAAGGTTTGTTGTTGAGTTTGTGAAAAAAGAACAACTTGTTTAGTTAACGTTCCTGTGCAAGTTTAGTTTTTTTTAAACTGAAGTCAGTAAAGCCACCGTTCGCTTAATGTTTACACATCACATTATGCATTCAAGTTAATGTCAACTACCGTAGGACATTGACATGTACACAATTCAATATTGACATACACCTTGGTCATCAAAAAGGCAACATTTTGCACCTTGTGTAATTATTTTAATATGTGAGTTATCATTTGTATTGTAACAATACAGGTAAACAGAAAAATAGGCCAACATTCAGCTGCAGTCATGTTTTCTCAACACTTGTTTTAAATACTTGATTTGAAAGCAACCAACAACCAAAACTGTGTGTAATGCAAGGAAGCAACTGTCAGAAAACTGCTAAATATAACAGTATAGCAAGATTAATTAATGTCACATGTTGTTCTCTTGGTATCAAATGTACAATGGCTGAGCAGAGACAGTTGTGGTAAACAGCTTCAGTCCACACCTAGCACCCTGCTCAGAGACAGTTGTGGTAGACAGCCTCAGTCCACACCTAGCACCCTGCTCAGAGACAGTTGTGGTAGACAGCTTCAGTCCACACCTAGCACCCTGCTCAGAGACAGTTGTGGTAGACAGCTTCAGTCCACACCTAGCACCCTGTTCAGAGACAGTTGTGGTAGACAGCTTCAGTCCACACCTAGCACCCTACTCAGAGACAGTTGTGGTAGACGGCCTCAGTCCACACCTAGCACCCTGCTCAGAGACAGTTGTGGTAGACGGCCTCAGTCCACACCTAGCACCCTGCTCAGAGACAGTGGTGGTAGACAGCCTCAGTCCACACCTAGCACCCTGCTCAGAGACAGTTGTGGTAGACAGCCTCAGTCCACACCTAGCACCCTGCTCAGAGACAGTTGTAGTAGACAGCTTCAGTCCACACCTAGCACCCTGCTCAGAGACAGTTGTGGTAGACAGCTTCAGTCCACACCTAGCACCCTGCTCAGAGACAGTTGTGGTAGACAGCTTCAGTCCACACCTAGCACCCTGCTCAGAGACAGTTGTGGTAGACAGCCTCAGTCCACACCTAGCACCCTGCTCAGAGACAGTTGTGGTAGACAGCTTCAGTCCACACCTAGCACCCTGCTCAGAGACAGTTGTGGTAGACGGCTTCAGTCCACACCTAGCACCCTGCTCAGAGACAGTTGTGGTAGACGGCCTCAGTCCACACCTAGCACCCTACTCAGAGACAGTTGTGGTAGACGGCCTCAGTCCACACCTAGCACCCTGCTCAGAGACAGTTGTGGTAGACGGCCTCAGTCCACACCTAGCACCCTGCTCAGAGACAGTTGTGGTAGACGGCCTCAGTCCACACCTAGCACCCTGCTCAGAGACAGTTGTGGTAGACGGCCTCAGTCCACACCTAGCACCCTGCTCAGAGACAGTTGTGGTAGACGGCCTCAGTCCACACCTAGCACCCTGCTCAGAGACAGTTGTGGTAGACGGCCTCAGTCCACACCTAGCACCCTGCTCAGAGACAGTTGTGGTAGACGGCCTCAGTCCACACCTAGCACCCTGCTCAGAGACAGTTGTGGTAGACGGCCTCAGTCCACACCTAGCACCCTGCTCAGAGACAGTTGTGGTAGACGGCCTCAGTCCACACCTAGCACCCTGCTCAGAGACAGTTGTGGTAGACGGCCTCAGTCCACACCTAGCACCCTGCTCAGAGACAGTTGTGGTAGACGGCCTCAGTCCACACCTAGCACCCTGCTCAGAGACAGTTGTGGTAGACGGCCTCAGTCCACACCTAGCACCCTGCTCAGAGACAGTTGTGGTAGACGGCCTCAGTCCACACCTAGCACCCTGCTCAGAGACAGTTGTGGTAGACGGCCTCAGTCCACACCTAGCACCCTGCTCAGAGACAGTTGTGGTAGACGGCCTCAGTCCACACCTAGCACCCTGCTCAGAGACAGTTGTGGTAGACGGCCTCAGTCCACACCTAGCACCCTGCTCAGAGACAGTTGTGGTAGACGGCCTCAGTCCACACCTAGCACCCTGCTCAGAGACAGTTGTGGTAGACGGCCTCAGTCCACACCTAGCACCCTGCTCAGAGACAGTTGTGGTAGACGGCCTCAGTCCACACCTAGCACCCTGCTCAGAGACAGTTGTGGTAGACGGCCTCAGTCCACACCTAGCACCCTGCTCAGAGACAGTTGTGGTAGACGGCCTCAGTCCACACCTAGCACCCTGCTCAAGACAGTTGTGGTAGACGGCCTCAGTCCACACCTAGCACCCTGCTCAGAGACAGTTGTGGTAGACGGCCTCAGTCCACACCTAGCACCCTGCTCAGAGACAGTTGTGGTAGACGGCCTCAGTCCACACCTAGCACCCTGCTCAGAGACAGTTGTGGTAGACGGCCTCAGTCCACACCTAGCACCCTGCTCAGAGACAGTTGTGGTAGACGGCCTCAGTCCACACCTAGCACCCTGCTCAGAGACAGTTGTGGTAGACAGCCTCAGTCCACACCTAGCACCCTGCTCAGAGACAGTTGTGGTAGACAGCTTCAGTCCACACTCCACACCTAGCACCCTGCTCTGAGACAGCTGTGGTAGGCAGCTTCAGTCCACATTCCACACCTAGCATCCTGCCCAAGGACGGTTGCAGTAGACAATCCTCAACCCTCCCCAAGCACATCCCACATTACAATGTTCTGTTTTGGTCGATGCACATTACTGAAACTCAGTCTCAGGTGTTTTTACAGAAAATAAAAAAGATGTCTTTAACAAAGGCCATCTATCTTTTCAAGTGTTTGTGTTTTGGGCCCAGCAGGATTCAATTACTACGTGCTGTTTTTTCTGCTAATTCGCTGGAAAGTCACGGAGTACACAAACACCAAAAGCGAAAGCCAGCTATTATTATCTCTCATGCAGACAGACAGATGAGGGCTGATGAGCTCAGGCTGAAAACGTCACCTAGCTTGTGGCTACAGAGTGACAGCACGCAAGATGAGGTCATGCACCCACTCCCTTGTGCAAGGACTTCAGTTAGGTATAAACTAGCAAGATGTGTTAGTAAGTTCACTTTAAGTTGTCACCCGCTCCGTTGATTACAAAGTCACGCTGCTCACCCTTTATGTATTTCAATGTTCTCGTGACTTTTCTGTGTCGTGTAACTCTCTTCACGGTTGGGTGACTTTCTAGGGCATCAAGGCCATCTTGAAACTTGCTGGCCACCTGAACATGAAGTCATAAACTGGCATATAGTAGGACTATCACAGCATGTGAAATGTGTACACAGAATTAACTGAAGTTACTCTGACATCCTGACTGTTGCATGCCAGATGTCGAGATATAATCTCGGACAGTAACTACTGTCTGGGGCATACAGCAGTTACTTTTGAGGATCAGATTGGAAATAAGTGTACTTAAGTGTGCTTTCATGAATTCATGTTATCCTCAGTGTTTTTATATATATATATATATATATATATATATATATATATATATATATATATATAATATATACACTATAATACACACACACGCACACGCACACGCACACACACACACACAATATACATACTGTATATTTCTGATTTTTCGCTTGCATCTTAATACGTTTATGTATATCATTTTACTGAATAAACTCAATTAATCAGTGGTGAATTTGTGAAATCTTGGGAGATACACAATTTAGATACAGTCAACTGCCTTATCCATTCCAATACTACAGACAGCTGGTGGCTGGTGCTGGCTTCGCTGAACACCCACTGCATTCCAAATGATGTCACACGAACATTGACTGCATCACTTCAAATCAAGATTTCATGTGGACATCGAAGTCACTTGGGTGTTTACTGCAGACATTCTGACAAGGTAGGATCTTACCTTGCGGACATCAAAGTCACTTGGGTGTTTACTGAAGACATTCTGACAAGGTAGGATCTTACCTTGAGGACATCAAAGTCACTGGGGTGTTTACTGAGGATGTTGTGGCGAGGTAAGATCTTCCAGGTTCCTGGCCCCGCCTCCCGGAGAGCCGCCCCGATGAAGCTGCTTCGCGCCCTCTCTGTATAATAACCCTTGAAGACAACGATGTACTCTGGAAGAAGACATTTCACAAATGACAAACCCTCTGCAATTATGTGTGTTCCTACTTCTTACATCGTACAATGATTTGTTATATTAAATGATAAATATATCCATTAGAGTTGTTTGCCGTATACCAGTATACCATTAAAGAGGTATTTTTATAAGGTCTTGAGACAGTTTTTAATCATCTAAAGTGGTCAACCATACAGTATGTCATATTATCAACTGATGATACATTTGAATTTTCCATAACCACGTAAACCTCATAGACCAGATGGTATAAGTTGATTAATGCCATTGTCGTACCAATCCAATGTAGGCTATCATACGAACATAGCATCTGAGCACAGACAGCGTGTCGCCACAGGCAGTTTTTTGTTGAGTAGTGGGTCTTTTTGAAATGCTACTGAACGTGTTATATTTGAGTAACAAGAACAAAATTTGGCATATTGGCGTACAACATAATGACGTTTTTACGCATACAAATTTTATTCCACAAAGATGAATACTTCTATGTGTAAGTCACGCAGAAATATGGTTAATTTGAGTGAAAAATCCTTGCCCAAGCCTAGGCTATGTAGTCATCATTGTAGTGTTAAATAGTTAAATAACAACATGTTTCCTGTACATAGTATGCAATGCATGCAGCATGTCTCTAGTGATTACTAGCCTATTAGGGAATGATCTGAGAAATGGAAAAACATAATGTACTATATACTGTACAAAATACACAGTAGAAACAATATCCCATAAATTAGAGCCATATAGTACACAATTTCCACCTTAATCATGTCTTAATTGTCTAAATATTTTATGTAAACGTTTGATACAAGTACAAATACAAGTATGTGGTACACCTGCAGTTAAGAATGTGACTAGCATATGGAGAAGCAGCACATCTCAAACTTGCATGCACACCTGTGTACATGTGTGTAGTTTTTTGTACACATGTATTGTATACACATGATTTACATGGATCAATAAAACTAAGTACCTACTGAAAGAATAATATGCAAGGAACTAATAAATAACATTTTTAAACAACAATATATCATTTTTATTGTGTGCTGGTAATTAAGTGCTATTCGGGAGATTTATTACGTGTTGACAAGTAACATCCCACCAATGGAATGACTTCACCAGTGGAATACCAAGTACATGCAAGTTGTGTGTTGTTTATTTTTAAGTGTATATACTAAATGTCCTACTTATTGATTAATGCCATTTAAACTTAAAGGTAAGGCTCAGGTGATTTCTAACTACATGTATCTGGAGCAATGAAGCATTCAGCCACATTGCAATTACTGCACAAAACAGATTCATTCATAAGCATCCACCAGATTACCAATGTATGTAGCCAGTACTCATAATTTCTACAGCTCAGTGAATTGAGTCGAGGCTGAACTAATGACTAACTTATTCAGCAACAAGAGGACTGGGGTGAATGAAAGCTTGAAAACGCCACCAGGAGAGTTCAACCATCAGCAGTGGTTTCAGGGTAGTTTTGGTTGTCAAAGCATCAAAGGGCAATCAAATATCTCTGTCATCTGTCTTTGTAACACTAGAACTCTACAACTGTTGCACTGAACTGGGACACTGTAGAGAAAACTGAATAAATGCAATGTCACTTAAAGTGGACCCCTGAACCCCCCCCCCACCCCCACCCCCACATGTACTCTCCATGGAATGGAGGCAGCAAACATTAATCTAAACTGCTTGGCAATGCTTGTCACCTCACCTGGACTGAGATTTGTGCAGTAAGTTTCTAAAGACTATGTCTCTAAACTCTTTGTCCTTGTATTTGGAAACCCAACTACATAAAGATATAATTTAAGTCATAGTATCACTATCTTACAAGATTGAAGATTTATTTCAAAAGATCCACAAACCTTGACTAAATATTGCTGGGTGAAATCCCAATCCCTGTTACAATCTTGTTTTCTTAAAAATTGCCTGCTGAAAGTGACTTCGTGTCAAGATTAGTTGTCACTGAGGCAAAGAGAACGAGGACACTGCTATACCACGGTGTAGTGAAGCACAACACCTGACTAGCCCACTGAAACCTTTGAAAGTAAAATAATCCACTGTGGTCTGTGAGCTCAGTTGTTGCTTACAGGTTATATATGGTCGCATCAACATGTATGGAGATTAGACACATTAATTTCAGCATGCAAGACGTGACATGTTATATATGGCCAATTAACTTCAATAACTGCAGGTATTAACCATACACACCCAGGACACGCCTTATACATATTTATTAAAAATCTTTTGAGATATCATCTCAGTCAAACATTGTATATGATTCAGTAATCATTTCCTCTTACCAATGAAAACCATTTCTATACCCTTACTTGTAGTTCTAGATTATCTGATAAGAGCTGAACATTAGTATCTGCAGATCTAGAAGACAAATATCCAACAGTCTGGTTGTCATGTCAGGCTCACTTGGACACACAGGTGTTAGAACAGACCATGCCAGGCTCACTTGGACACACAGGTGTTAGAACAGACCATGCCAGACTCACTTGGACACACAGGTGTTAGAACAGACCATGCCAGGCTCACTTGGACACACAGGTGTTAGAACAGACCATGCCAGGCTCACTTGGACACACAGGTGTTAGAACAGACCATGCCAGGCTCTCTTGGACACACAGGTGTTAGAACAGACCATGCCAGGCTCACTTGGACACACAGGTGTTAGAACAGACCATGCCAGGCTCACTTGGACACACAGGTGTTAGAACAGACCATGCCAGGCTCACTTGGACACACAGGTGTTAGAACAGACCATGCCAGGCTCACTTGGACACACAGGTGTTAGAACAGACCATGCCAGGCTCACTTGGACACACAGGTGTTAGAACAGACCATGCCAGGCTCACTTGGACACACAGGTGTTAGAACAGACCATGCCAGGCTCACTTGGACACACAGGTGTTAGAACAGACCATGCCAGGCACACAGGTGTTAGACACACACACACACACACACACACACACACACACACACACACACACACAGACACAGACACACACACACACACACACACACACACACACACACACACACACACACACACACACACACACACACACACACACACACACACACACACACACACACACACACACACACACACACACACAGGAAACAAAAAAAAAATTTAAACACACACCAGTACATTACCAAAATACACATAGACAAGACACATGCATAACACAGAAGAACAACATTTACAAATATGTAATGTTACTAAAATATTAAGAATATTTGATATAAAAAATTAAATACAAAATGATACTTGGTGGTCAAATGGTTGATGTCCAGTAAATCATGACAGTTTGGGAATTACACATAAAAACAAAACATGGTATGTCCAAGGGTTGTTTCATGGACAGTACGCAGCCACAATAAAATATATAGGAAGTGCTATTCGGTTAATTATACTTCATACTATTGATTTTGTGTGAAAGTTCTTATAATAGCACCAGTTTTGGGAACATTTAAAAATCCATAATCTTGGATCATTGGATGATAAGAAAACTCATGAAATACTGGGAAGTACAATCAGACCCAAAACATTAAAGGGAATAAGGGAATATTTAAGTACTATTACCTATCGGGTAGGTATGAGACTTATCCCTTTAATGTTTAGTTGTGGTTGTGCTTCCCAATATTTCTTGACTTTTCTTATCATCAAATGAGCCAAGATTATGGATTTTTAAATGTTCACATAGCAGGTGTCATTATAAGAACTTTCAGACAAAATCAATTTGTTGTGAGACAGTGCTCTGGTAGATAAGATTCATAGTTCGTCCTCAGCTGTCCTGTGATAGAAGTTCTATTCATAAGAAATATGCCAGTTCACTCCAACTCGATAAGTTGGTGTAATAGAAATATTCTTGTTCATCAAATTCCACATTCTGCTTGCAAACCTGATAAAATGTGGCAGTTATCAAGTGCTGCGTGGTGAACTGGTGACTAAAAACATGTATGTGTAGTTACCAGCTTCTAAAGAGAACTATTGCAATATCAACCATCAGGGCTTTATGCTGGATAATTTGTTTGCCAGTCATACACTTTATGGTGGACACAGGACACATGGATGTCAACTGTTAAAAGGTCAAAGTCAAAGACAAAAGTCAATGTTTTGATCATGTGGGGTTAACAGAGTTAATTAACAGTAACAACTTCCAACAACAATCATATTTTTAACGTCCGAGGTTTATCAGGAAAAAATGTAGAACACATAGCCATAGAAAGTCTATAGACTATGCCATTTTAGAAACAAAATGACATAGTTAAGTCTTCTTGGTCAGCGTGAATTGTGCATGCATATTATTATCTAGACTGTTACTTTCTGACCTAACCACGAAAATGACCGCCAACAGCCGCCAAACTTCTCCTCACATTTCTTACATACATTATACATACACTACATTAAAAAAAGTCACCTGTATTCCTCTAAGAAAATTCACAAAAGAAACGCGCAAATCTCATAAGTAGAAAAAATAGCTTCAATAATATTTTCTTATGCACAATGTGTGTATGTGCTGAATAAAAAATATTGTTACATCGTAATTATTTTACCATTTTAATTATATATTACCTTTACATTAATTTATCACTGTTGTTGTTATGGAATTTGTATTGGTTCTTTTTAATACTGATAGGTCACTTTCGTTAATTATTTAGACACATGTATTTTCATTATTTATTTTAAAATATTATCTGTGGGTAGTTTTCTTCTTATTGTATTTTTAATAGCAGCATATTGTGAAGCGCCACAACCAATTATGGATGTGGCACTATATAAATAAAATATTATTATAATTATAATAAAACTTATTGTTTCCTGCAAATGATGATAATAATTCATTATTATAATATTATTTATAAGCAATTAAACTATTTCGCGCGTGCGAATGCAGTAAGTAAAGTTTATAAATATTCGTGCGCACAAACATGCCGTCTAATGGCATTTTGTGTAAACCTAACTTATATAGCGATTTTACGGTACCGCAGAGCCGCCGAAGAAGTTGCCGTCGAGATATGCGCGTTTGTTTCGTGAATTTTCTTCGTTAGAGGAATGGAAGTGATTTTATTTTATAACGTAGTGTATGTATATGTATGTAAGATAGGTGAGAAGCAGTTTGGCAGGTGGTGGAGGTCGTTTTCATGGTTGGGTCAATCCAACCCGGTCGTCTGTCATCCGCACTGTGTCTGTGACTGTCCCAACGAATCAACTGGACCACTGTTTCAGTTCTAGTCGATTCAAATGGTAACAAAAAGACAGCTTACTGATACTGTCTTTCACTGTATTGCTGCTACAAGTGTATGAGGAACAGTGTGGCATATTGCTGTCGTGATTTCGTTGTAAACCAAATTAAGGCACTTTTAGTGAACCGCTTGGCTCTCTGTTATGACAGCTGAACCAGCAGACAACTTTATGACCTAATACTTTTCCAAAGTGCAGATAGAAGCTGGGTTTTGATTGGTTGCATGGACCAAGATGGGCCCGTTCATGGTGTCAGTGATTTAGCTAGATCTACCCATTTTAATACCACTTTCTGAGGAAACTACTAATGCGAAAAATGTGATTGTAGATGCAAATGGTTAGCTTGTGTAAACTCTTTTAGGTGCATAACACCAAACTGTTGCCTTTTTTTGCCCTTTAAGCTAGAACTTTTATAAACTTGAAATGTGTTTTTTGTATACCTGAAATGGACTATACAAACACATGTGATATCATTTACACTCATTTTAAAGGGCATAACTGACAATATTTATGATTTGTGAAGACTTACCCGACCATCACGCATCCAGCCATATTTCTACCAGTCCAAAACAGGTTTACCCGTCCAAAAGACGGGTGGATGGGTGTCTGCATAAAGCTATGTCAACCGCAATCCTAAAGAACACTACAGCAAAACTAACTAGAAATAAAAACACTGTACACAAAAAACTATGAGTATCAAATCATAAACATAGACAACATCTGACAGAATAAATGAGATGCGAGGGAAGATCGAAACATAACTCACCATTGTCAATGACCGCCGTATTAAAATCCACCTGTATGCGATGATGTGGGCCGGTCTCGCTGCTATTGCCACAGCCATGACCGGGCGAACCTGACACAATCGCTGCTCCCGAAGGTCCACTTAAAATGTTGCTAAGCAACAGGAGTAGTTTGACCAGCTGCCGAGTCTTCAACACTTTCATGTTTCATACCATCAAAATGTCTGTGTTATAAATCCAACATCACTAATGTACGTAATCATATCCGTCAATGTTCCAACTTGTCACTCAGTAAGAGTGTGTATCTCGCCAGAATGTCCCACACGAAGTGTCTGCGTTGTGTTTTAAGTTACGGCCCAGGAATTGCAAAGCAACGTTCCAAAATTGAAAAGTACTTCACAGCAAGTTCCACATTGCGATCATCCATTGTACGCTGAAATAACAATAACATTGAGGTTAGGTTCAAATATGTACATTCAAAAACACCATAAGTCACAAGAAGAACTACCAAGGGTACCAAGGGGTTGTTTCATGCATTAAACATGGTGCAGTGAGCAATCATGTGGTTCTAATGTGTGCAGTCATGCGGTTTAAAACAAAATATTTTAAACTAAATTAGCACAGAATGAAGACTATTTGTTCAGTCTAGAATGTCATTTATTATCAATTTACATTGAACACAGTGAATCTTGTATTTGCTCAAAACTCGCGAGATTTTGTTTGCTACCAAAGCATCAGAGCAGATTTTTGAAGACAAACATGAACAGTTTATACAGTTCTCAATAAGAGTAATTGTTTTTACAAGTTAGTATTTATTTCAAGAACAACCATTACAATACTCAAAAATTTCAAATTTCAAATTTGAAATCATAGTCTGAAGTCTAAAATTGAATCTATTATATGAATAAAAAACCATTCCATCTCCTCATAAGCCGACAGGACCCAGGTGTATGTAGTCTGACAAACCGATTACAACACTCATCCTAAGTTTAAGCATGAGCATGAAGATAACATTTTGAAAAAAAATAGTTGAGGCTTACAAAAAACAGAAGCCATAGACGTGTACCCTGTATATGCCACACATGAAAGCGTCTGGTTCATGTCAACTACATGCAGACTACATGACCAGTGTGAAGTACTGAGGTACTTTAGCATGCCACAGCAATGATCAGACCACCAACACAATGGGTGCTCACTGAATCTAGTCTCAAACTATGAAACATTGATGCTAGTACACTCTGCTGGCAACCACCCACTGTTGTCCATACACATACTACACTCAGGTTAATTTCAAACATTCCATGATTTAAAGTAGGCCAGCATGTCACCGTAGTAAGTGCTGAGTCGACCTGCGATGTTTAATTTGATTTCCTGTTTGCCCACAAATCACCATTGAATGGAAGCTTTGAAGATGAGTAATGGGGTGTTGGGTTTTCACATATTGTTGTGTCTAGGAAGTAGAGTAGATTCAAATATATGCCGCTCATCTCATAAAGCTTCTGTCAATGTGTTATTTACAACTTTGTTGAGTGATAGCATTCCTATTTCCTAGCAAGTACATGAAATGTACTTGCTCTCCCTGTTGAGATGAAGAAAACCTGTTGCCTCGTGACTTTTAAAATACTATTGAAAACCAACCTATTCTGGGCTGTGTGTGAACTGTGAAGTGTAGACACCTGTCAGTTTATTTAATTTGTATTTATGTATTCAAACACAATTTAAGCCACAAAAATAATTACTTTCTGTGCATTTCTGCTTTATGTTTTGGAAATCTTGAGCAGTAGATATTATAAAAAAAATCTATGTAACTGGAAAGTATAACTACGTTGCGTTTTGTATATTTTCAGGAAAAAAATTTATAACTTATTTATATTAATTTTATTAACTGCCTGACTACATACAGTCCCTGCAGTTGCTCATGACATTCCCCCACCTACCCCCTAGGGGGTATACAAGTTTATACAACATTGCAGTTCACAGTCTCCTACGGTATAAGGGCTGCGGTCAATTCCATTCAATCAATTCCCAGTCCAATTCCTTGCAATTCCTTTGATTCAATTCCATTTCCAATTCAATTTTTTTTCAGTTCCAATTCCATCTATAATTATTCCAATTACCGCTATAATTCCACATAACAAAACCTAACCATCTCACTTATATAATTATTGTGCATACAGGGGGTGATTACAGCATGTCATCTCTGTCATGTACAATGTATTTATATAATTATATAACTTACACACATGATGACATCAGACATGGGCAGGGCTTTATACAGGATAAAATTATTGCCAGTCACACATGTTGGTGGACACATGGATGTTAACTGTTAAGCCAGTTTACAAACTTTTAAATGTGTCTGATGACCTGAAATGGACTACAAACACACGTGACACCATTTTCACTCACTTTCAAGGCATAACTAACAATATCTATGGTTTTGGAAGACCTTTTCTTTTTTGCTCCTTCATTTTTTTACCCGTCCACCATATTTCCATATTCATTTTTACCCGTCCAAATGACGGTTGGACGGGTCTCTACATAAAGCTATGGACATGGAGTCAAATACATTGCAATGTATGTAAATAAAAATACTATGGAGGGATTCAAATATAAATACTTTTAAATACAAATGTATTTAACAAATATATTGGAAAGTATTTCAAATACTTTTCAAAATCTTATATTCATATTGGCACCTAAACTTGGCTGGAAACCAACTGAGGTCCTGCAACCTTGGCATTATGTGCTGACATCGCATTATCACTTTCACTTCTTCAGAATGAGCCAGAATAAATCATTACAAGGGGAGGTATTTGGCTATGTTAGTTTGATGGCAAACATAAACTGGAAGTCATAACTATAAAAAAAAAATTGCATGTTTACTATGTCAGATGACTACCTGTAAGTGCATATATTAGTGACAATAAGTGATATTGTGTCATTCAAGTATTTTTTTTAGCAAAATAGAAAATTATGCACTTTCAAGAAATGTAGAGTTTGTTATGTGAAATTTGAAAACTCTGCGCATAAAAATACAATTACAAGTTTAGAACTGATCAATCGTGTGCAAGTCTCAAAAACAGTTTGCAACTTCTTGTACATCAGTTCAATTTTGGCTGTCACTGGATTGGTTTAAAGCATAATAATGATATTTTACAAACAGTTATGCTTTAAATGTTATAAAATAAGGACACTGTTTTAAAATTATTATATCCTCGTGCCTGGTGGTACATAGAGGTTTCTAGAAGATCTACATGGCTACAATATTTGTTATTTATTTATATTCCATCTGTACATATGTTCATTAATTTGTATTTTTTACTCACTGGAATAAAGTTCAATTCAATTCAATTGTGCCCACTAATAAATATTGTAATGCTGGTATTTTCACTGTAAATAAGGAGCAAAGTTCCACCATCATGATTCATGAGATCCCATGCCATGGCATGGCCATGTTAAGCTAAGAAACCACATGGGTGTGGAAATGGAACATAGATGTATAAAAATAATAAATACTAGGCCCAGATGCATGTAGAAGAATTATAAATAGTAGGCCCAGACATCTAGACTCTAGTCTAGGCAAATCAGATTTGAATCGCTCCATGAACCACGCTGCGAATCAAGCCTTGCACAGGAATTGGACTAGAAATTCTGTGGCATGATGTCACTGTCAGAGGGAATCCCCATACAACATTGTAGGCTCCTCGTATTCTCTACACATGTCAAATTGTAATCCTAGCTTTATATGTACATATGAGAATCTTGATAATATATGCTGAAGAGTGATGGTAATTAAAATTTTACCCAGAAACCCACGTCTTAATTCTTAAACTTTAAAGCAAATTTATGGAGAAAAAACTAACATCCTGTTACTGTTGGATCTCTTGTTTGTGTACAAGATTCTTGAAAGGTTGAAGACACTTATCAATTTAATAAGCGTTTTTCTTGACTTGAGAGAATTGACAATTAGTCTAACTCAGTAACTGTTGAGACGAGTCATAATTTTACATACATTTAACAGAGCCAAAGGGATTATGTCAGCTTTGGATCGCACACCTTATCTAGACCAGTCTACTATTTTAAAATAGGGGTTTGAGTTAGGGTCAGCATTAGGGTGTGTGTATTTCGTAACTGTATTGCATGGGATTATAGTCTAAGTATAGATAGCGTGCATCATGCTACAGTGAGGAGCACAGCCTGTGCAGGGTAGACAATCAAGCTCACATAAACTCCCAATATATAATTTGGCGCCCCTATAATTTATTCTAAAATTCTCAAAACATTGCGCAGATACATAAATATAAAATATGACGTTATGACATCTAAAATTCAGCTCCCGTTCGTCCGTTAACAGTTATCTCTTTTGAGTTAGACTGGCTGAACCAGTAGTACCAGTTGCCGGAGTTGGGTTGACACTTGCAGTCAGTACTCAGTGCGGCAGCAATTAGGTACATTTTAGGACAAACCAGAGCATAGGCATAGCAAACACCTGGAATACACTTACAACCATATTTCTACTTAAAGAAATTCATAATATGGAACAGTTTATTTGGACGTGGTAACTTACGTGCAAACATTAATTCGGTGAGTAATCTCTCACATGCAGCTTCCAAACTTTTTCCCGTGCTCGCTAACCATGAGCTTACGCTTGTTGATTGGATCGTATAGAATATCCGCCATCTTTGTTTGCTAAGAATCACCCCGATGGATAAACACGCACTAGTTTCAACGATTCTCTAACTACGGAGTACTTTGGGTTCTAGTTTTAGTTCTTTGCTAAAGTAGAACAACAATTATTATTATTATTCTATTTAGCATGCGAGCTATATCTATATACTTTAAACTCCAGCCAATTATCTCAATTTTCATTGCATTCATTTGTTGCGTGCGTGCGTGCGTGCGTGCGTGCATAGTAGTAATTCAATGACATCTCCATGTGTTATAGTACGATGAAACAAGTGATATTGATTAAATAATAAAACACTAATTATTACATGTATATCGGCAATTTAGATAAGATAATTTTTTTCTCAGCTTCAGTCCTTTTACAATAAAGTTCCATATATATATATATATATATATATATATATATATATATATATATATATATATATACATATAATATAGTCATGTATGTAATAATTAACACCAACATAAGAAAATAAAAAATCTAAAGCTATCCAATACAAAATATGTACATATCGTAGCAGCCATTTCACGATAAGAATGCCAAAAAAAATTATTATTATTTCATCTATGCTTTCTGCAGGTGAGACGAATAGAACATATATGTGTCACTGCATGTTTACGACACTGCGTACAATTTTAATAGTATAATTGTTAAATCTTGCTCATACATTTCATAAATGTATATAATTTATTATACTTCTTCTTCCACAAGGAGTATATACTTGACATGTTGTATATGCAAACATTTCACCTGCGCTGCATATCTTAGCATCCCTCAAATGATTCTCAGTGAATTAATCATACATATGTATACTCCATGACTATAGGCGGTATATACAGCCATGTACAATACAAAAAACTATGCTTTATATACGTATTATGTTTGCTAAAATGTTATCATTGTCTACATATAACGTTTACTCTTCCATATAATGACCTGATCCATTTACGGATATCAAGATCATCATCAGACATGTCTTCATAAATAATATGTCCTAGCCATATTTCACAATATTCTGTCTGAATGATTCACTCTTGAATAGAAAATGTTGAAGATGACTGATGTTTGACTTTTGTGAAAGTACATTACATCACACTGCTTTTTCTCTCCTATAGCTCAATATTCACAAGTTTTTGTTATCTCATGAAACCATTTCTTGGACGGTCTCAAGTCATCCGCATACATCAAATGATTCACATCTGGTTTGCCATGCCAGTGTAACAATCTATTCTACAGCGAATTAACGAGTGACTCGGATCATCCATATAAAATATATTAAATAAGTAGATAAGACGAACACCACTACTTATTAAAACTACCTGATATGTATTTCCCCACTTACAATAATACAAAAAGTCTGATGAGTATATCAAAACAATAACAGCCTGATAATATAGTCTGGAACATTTCTTCTCTCAAATGCATGTCTTCAATAATGTAAGATGGTTCACACGATCGAACGCTTTGGAGGCATCTAAGAATCAAAGACACACCCGATGTATCTTATATCCTATAACATTTTGTATATATATATTTGATAAAATACAGTTACCTTGGCAATAGGCCAATGGTGATTTGTTTTTACAATTTAACAAACAAACTTTGTTTTTGAACATGCAATATGTTTTCAGGTAAAAATATATGAACAAACATTGCTGATACCAGCATTTCTGCGATTCTTTCCCCACATTATTTTATATGTTCAGTACCATAACGTTCAAGTCATGTTGTTTAATAAAATAATTGATGCTTTTTTCTCTATTAAGATTGTCGTTGCATTTAAGCATTCTTTATGATTATTAATAAATATAAATTATTATAGGTAAATTCCAATTAGAATACAACTATTTATTTCAAACATTTAAGAACGAAAATGTATAAAAGATACAGGTGTCGGAGTTGTATAGTGCTGTTTTGGTGTATCGCGGTATAACAAGAAATCAACATGGACGTCAACTTAAGATTAGAGGAAGAACTTTTGCTCGAATGACATCGTTTGGGGGTACAAGACGGTTTGGTTTATTGGTACCATGGCACAACAGAGCAAAGTGTCAATGCTTCCAGGTGTGTTTTGCTAATATACAGGCTTTATTGCGTTTTAAACAGTTCTATTGCTTTGTTAAGTCGTCAAAATAACACCCACATTCCCAATTTTGAAAGAAAACACCAAACTCATGCCCCCTAACTATTACTAAGTTTTTAAGGTACTCTTGTTACTCCTTATTCTTCGGTACCTCACCAGATTTCACACAGTGAAATAACAACATGTGTGCATTATGACATTTTATGGTGCAGTGCGTTGAATCTATAATATTTAATGAAATAAGTCGATTGAACATAAAAAGCTTGGTGTAATCGTGCACAAGTCCGATGTAGTATGTGTGGTTGGAGGTTCATTTAAAAAGATAAATAATATAAGTTGTGATAAAACCACCTAATTCAACTACCGATTATTATGCCTCACCCCTATGTTAGAGAATTCATCAACATATGCACATTATCCGATCTGATGACACGTGTGAGAGACTGATAGCTGGCATGAGATAAGGCAGTGCTATATGGCTAGAAGCCAAAATATAACCTGTAAGAATCTATAATGCTGCTTATGCATTTCTGTGAGTCTATAAAAAAAGGTTTGTCACTTCCTTATTTTATTATAATATCCAGAGTCAATATTATAGTCATATTAAGGAGTACCATTTACGCAAAGGACCATTAAGCAAATGATTGATTCAGTATGAGTTTGACCAAGTTTGACATGTTTTGGTTGGTAAATATCTGCCAGATTGGTTTTGGTTGCATACAGTTGTTGATTTTACAATGTACTGAACCATTTAATTTTGTAGTGTTACTCTTATTGGCCACATATTGACAGTATGATAGCTACCATCCAATATAAATTGATGTTGCAAAATTTAAATAGTCAGGTTTGACAGTTTGGTTTTTCATGGTAAAAACACACGTCGGTTATCAACCAGCTTTTGTCTTATTCATTCCTTTGTCATTTTCAGCATCAGATGTAAACACATATAGCAAGAACTGAAGGGATGAACGGTGACCATAAGAAACTAGGTTCAACAGCAAGAACTAACGGGGACACAGTTGCACAAGACCAACATGGTGACTTGAAAGAGGGCAGCAAGGCACCGTCAGAAAGCCACAGGCAGCAGGACTGTATACTCTATACAGTCGTCCACAAAGCGGCTGAAGCAATATGCAGTAAGCCTGCTTTTAGAAATAACCTGCACACCAACATGGCATTTGGCAACAGCACAAAGAGAAAATGCCTGGCAAATGATAACGAGCAAACAGAAACTGAAGGGAAGATGACAGCAAAAGATTCAAGTTTGCAGTGTAGGAACAATCTGCACTTTCCTACATTGAAAAAGCAGCAGGAAAACAAGCCTGGCGACAGAAACCAGGATTGTGTGTGGAAAAATGAATATGGTGACATACAGCGACAGCAGAATTGTGATGCAAGAAGTTGTCATTTGTCTGGTTGTTCAACTCTGGGCAAGCTTGACCGTGTTGCTAACACAAGTCAGGTGTCTGTGGCAGGGCCTGTCACATCACACTCATCGGATGATATGGAGAACTATTTTAGAGTCAATGCCCACTTGCTGGACCACAGCACTGACCACTCGGAAACGGGTAACAATTCCAACTATGCAGAGAAACATTCAGATGGCACTGCACCGAGTTCTAATGTTGCAAATGGTGATACAATGAGAGACGAGACTTCTACGGATGACGAGAATTGCATCGTGTGTGGTACATCGGCACTAGCGGACACATCCACTGATTCAGGAGGATGCAACTGTAATGTTGGGGAGACTGAGGAATCAGTGCACAATAACGAGAGTTGTGAAAATTGCAGAAGGTTTTCCCACGAACTTGACGTTGTCCAGCTGTCTGGCGGTCGAGACTGCCCCAACGACCTGGATGTTGAGCAGCCGACTCGCGGTAGTCGTGGCTCACACCGGAACGTCCAGGACGCGTGGCTTGACCCGGTCGGTGACAACCTCCATGAGCAGATGTGTGACCTGGGTTTCGAAGACGAGTTTCCCGAAGCTATTTCACGATACCAAAATGTTGATGCATCACATAATAGTGACAGTGGTGAGGAACATGAAGACTTTATCGAGGTTGATATCTCAAAGCCATTTTATGCTGACTTTGACTCGATCAGTTGTGGTAGCAATTCAGTGCACTCGTCAAGTTCAAATGATGAGTTGTGTTTGAATGCAGCTATGGGTGCCCAGGGGGCAGTGTCATCAACCACTGCCATTCACTACAGCCACAGTGATGACACCCCTGAAAAAACAACAACAACTGCTGCATATTCAGGCAGTGTGGATTTTACTTCTGGTGAGCTTTGTGAGAGAGAAGACAGCCAGTTTGTTGAGCGACCGAGAAGGCTATCAGGCCTGGCTAAGTCGGCTGGGGCTGAACTATGTAATGCATTAAGTACAGGCAGCGACAGCACAAGTCAGTCGGAGAGCAGTTACCTGACACTGTCATCGCCGTCGTCGTTACATTCGCCATTCTGTGTGGACTGTGATAATATATTTGGAGTTGCGACGGCACGAGTGGAGCCCTCGTCATTAACCACCCCTGCAGATGCTGTCTCGGGGACCTCACACAAGGAGACTCTGATCAACAGCAACTTGATGACACATTGGTAAAACATGGGCCTCATGTACGTAACACATCCCTCGACCAACACCACTTGGACTGCACTGACGGGGTGCGATGTCAATGTCGTAGACCTGATGATGCAGCCACAAAGCGCTCGGAGCATGAGCGGCAGGCACCACAGCAGTTTGTACGCAGCTTCAGTGCAGACACAATCTGCAGCCACGCCCTGACAGGTCACAGAAGTATGTTGTCAGGCGAACCGTGTAGAAACGCGACAAACAACCTGAACGTGGACAAGCAGAACATCTGTAACCATGACAGGGAGGACTTGTTTAACGTATCGCGGCAGACGTCAACATCCAGCTGTGATCAGGAGGAGAATAACCTGCAACAACTGGAGGACCGTGCCACTAGGAGGAGGAGATGTCCTCACTTCAAGGACAGTGTCACTGATGGCCTTCCTCCTAGTGCCTATGAGGACTGCAATGCCACAGAGGGGTGGAGGGATGCAGGGGCCCATGGCAGTGACCAGCGCAGACAGTCGCCCCGTGATGGCAGTGAGTGTGGATACAGCAAAGACAATGACACGGAGTTACGTAGTTGTTTATACTGTAACGTCCACTGGCCTGATCCAGATTTCCGGCAGCCAGTCCGCAGCCGGATGCGAGAAAGCTGTAGTGACACCGACGTAACAAACAGTGGCGGCGTCGTGGCGCCACACATTGCTGCCGATGGCGGCCGGCTGCTGTCATTAGATGAGCCCACTGTGCCAAGGCTGCAGGTGTTCTACTGTGACCAGATGACCAATGGTCATCAGCCTCAGCCACGCCAGAGAGCCAGCAGTGACGAGGAGATCAAGAACAACCTCCAGTGAGTATCATGTCTTGTCAGTGAGCACTGCATCTTGACAGTTCAAAAGGTCAACTCCAAATCATAAATTCCAAGTCCACATTATTAAAAGGAAAAATAAATACCAGTTCATTTTCACCAGGCCACTGTATGGAAATATCTTATCACAAGCACCGTTCTGACTGTAAGAAACCGGTAACAGTTTAACAGTTTTATTTGTGAATTTGAAAACAGTTATGTATGTTTAGTAAGATATTAATGCACAATTATTGACTATTGTTCATTTCAGTGTCGCACATAAAAGCCGAAATCATAGGCTCATACATTGACCACTACAAGAGAGGCAATTAAAAAATAGTTCCGTTCCAAATTTTTTAAATTATGATTCCAATTCCACAATTGAAATTTCAGATCAATCCCATTTCCAGAATGGAGCTGCCCCATGCATGAGTCATTGTGTGATACAGTGATGCCGCTAAGTGATCAAATGTTGTGTTCCAGTTGTTGATATCACATCAGTCAGAGCTGTCAGGGTGAGGGTGATTGGTCAGAATTATATATTTCACCAAATAATATCACAACGTGATGAAGATGTTCAAAGATGATGGGATATTAGGATTTAGGAATTGTTTTGGTCAATCAGCTTGTTATTCTACCATCATAATTTTTAGCAGGACATTCATAAACATGCACTGACTATCAAAGATGGATTTGATCAAAATTATTTCTATCATTCAGCCAACTGAGACTATTTTAATAGTTCCAGTTTTCTAACCCATCTTTAAAAGGAAAAGTCATTACCTCACATTCTGTCCTAAAGAATTGTTGGCATACACTGTAGTTCAAAATAGTTGGCTACTTGCTTATAGATCCTGTGGATGACTATGCAATGCCTTCAACTCAAAAGTCCCAGTTTCACTTTCTCAATTGATTCATCTCGCCTGGCACCTGGATGTATCGTTGTTGTTTTACATTTTTGTTGTGTCAACTGGATTTTTAGGAATGACGAATGGGCAAAAGATGGCACCCCTGTCCAGGTAAAAATGTCTGCAAACCGTCACCACAAGTATAGCAGTCACGAGGGTCGCAAAGGTCAAGCCCTTGTCTTTACCAAGTTCATCCAGGACTATTGTCGTACACAGGTATTTGTTTCAGTTTTATGTGTGCTTGTCCATGCATGCGTGTGTTGTTAATGTCTGCCGGTACTTTATAAACACTTGTCTATGGGGGGTTAGCCCTGCATAATGTTTAAGCATGTTTTAAAAGGTAACATAAAGGGGGGTGTGGTGAAAAGGGGCTCAACCTTAGGGATAACATTGGATGAGCTCAAGAAATGGGCATCTGGAGAGAGTACATATAGTTCACACTTCAGAGTGAGTATGTTCATAAACACAAGATTTAATATTGCATACTTATTTTCTGGGATTGTAGCAGAACTAAACATTATATTTGCGGTTATATATGTTTTCATACTGTTTGATGTTAGCTCAGGCACATGGGTCAAGTGGTTAGAGTGGTGAATTGTCTTTCCCAGGAACTGGGGTTAACATCCTTTGTGCAGGATAAAATATTTGCCAGTCACACATGTTATTGTGGACACATGGCTGTCAACTGTTAGGTCAGTTTATAAACTTTTTTTTAACCTGAAGTGAACTACAAACACACACGTCATACAATTTACACTGATTTGTGAAAACTTTTTTACCCGTCCATCCATATATTTCTACCCGTCCAAAACAAATGTTACCTGTCCAAATGATGGGTGGACGGGTCTGTGCATAAAGGTGTGAGGGGAAGTAACATATTCCATGCCGGGAAATGAAAATTATCCCTAAACAGGAATGTCATTCCAACATCCAATGTTAGATTAATTACTAACATAATGATTGTGGGCATTTACCGAAAGACAATTTTTTTTATTTAGAGATAGATAGTATTTTAGTGTAGGTGGTGTGTTTGTAGATGAATATGTGGAGAGATAAATGTTAGTCCCAGTGTATATGTGGTTAATGGTAATACTATAATTATACAAGATGAGGTATATAGGATGTAGACTTTCACTTCACGCTCCAGTGACTACACATGTCCTGTGTCCACAGTTGCAGGCCATGCATGGCATGCGGGTCATTGAGCCGCCGTGCACTCAACTGAAATGTTCTACGTCCGCCCACCACAGCGGTGGCGCCACCACGTGGCAGGGTGATGACTTGTCATGTGTGATGATCTGGAGTGAATACGATGCCCGTCAGCTCCAGGTGGAGCAAGTAGGGACGTCGGCCTGCGGAGCCACGGCTGCTATCAACATCTTGGTGAGTGGCACAGTCAACTCAAGACTCACTGGTGTAGCTAGTAGCTACTGTGAGACTCATTTGTTAGCTAGTAGCTAATGTTAGGTCACAGGCAGCATTCTACATGGTGACGCTAAAGATGCAATGTTTTAATTATTTCTTTCGGATCAATTAAGGTTATGAAAACCATGACGATTTCTGTTTATCCAGGTATCATAAACTTTTCAATAAATCATTAAACAGATTTTTAATGATAACATTTTACTTCTGTGAAATGAACCAAAATTATAAACATATTTGGAAATTAGTAATGAAAAAAACCAGCTGCCTTTTTTATACACAACTTCCCCAGAGCACGAGTGCTTGCACTGTTTTACACTGTTACCATGGTTTAGCCATATGAAGATTAGTTTAAATTTATGAATGTACCTTAATTTCACACAAGAGCAGTTGCTGAGATAGAGGCATACTGCAGTTGTCAAGGAGTATGTGGTCTTGACAGTCGTCACTATGATTTAATTGATTAGTCTGAAGTTATGAAAATACACACGCACGCACGCACGCACGCACACGCACGCACGCACACACACACACACACACACACACACACACAGTTGGTTCAAGATACTAAATACTAATATGGGTGAAATGGAATTAGTAGAATCCATCCATCAACAATGCTTGCTTCACCCTGTAAGTATATACATAGACACATACTATAACGATTTGTGACATGAGTGCCTCCTACGTCATTGCAGAAGGCGTTTGAGATACACGTCAACAAGTCCCGTGTCTGTGAGGCGATCCCCACCAACCTGAGAGCAGAGAAGGCGCCCTTACCCAAGTACCTGCTCTCCCGCAGTGTCGCAGGTGTGTGCATGTGACATCGGTGGGTTGGGTTGGGTGCAACAGTCAATGAATCAACAGAGAAATCTGAAAACTATAATTAGTGTATCAGCATGTTGACTATTACAGGTCTCATGTAACTGTTGATTTTTCTGCGAACAAAGGCAGGTTAAACAGACCACAAGGCACAGGCAGGAATGAATTGGTTGAGGTTCACGTGACAAGCTATTTGAAGTCACAAGATTTGGTTCCAGATGCTCAATTTCTGTTAATCCAAATGCCCGAGTTCAATTCCCGCTCCAATTTCTTTTGTTCGAAATCTTTCAATTCCAATTCCCGCTCTGTAACCGGAGTGCAATTTAATTGATCGATTCCTTTGGAGTTTACCCTAGCCCTGTTCTGTGGGTATTCCCGTTCAGATAAATGGTGTTAGTGATATAAATATATATCCAGTAGAGTAACAATACACATCAGTGTCACATTCGGTGCTGTGGGCCACCCCGCTTGTTTATGTGTCTGTTGACATTGTTGTTGTGGTACCCAGGGTGTGCGGCCGATGATGTCATCCGGGGTGTAGAGAGCCTGACAGAGGGGTACATACAGGGGGTGTTCTTCCATTTCTACCCCGCTCGTGACGTCAGTCTGCTCGAGTGGCTAGGCCAGTGGATGAGAAAAGGTAAATCAGTTGGTTTGTGTAACTTCAGATTAAATTTTACAACGTAAACACAGCACTCCAAGAAACTACACTTTGAGCACGTTTGTGATTTCTCTTTTCAACCACCATACAATTTGTTATTTTATTTTTTAAATATGGATGACGGAAGCGACTAATTTCTTGACCAGGAATTTTTTTAAGTGTGTTGTAGTGACTGGGGTGGATTGACATAGTATATATTGAAAATTAAATTGACTGACTTGTGTTACTTGAATTATAATAATATAATAATAATAATATTTATTTTGTATAGCGCCACGTCCATAATCGTTCATGGCGCTTCACAACATATTACAATTAAACGACATAAAAAGATATATGTATACAATAAGACAAATACTAGTGTTTTTAAATAAGTATATGTATATAATTAAAGATAAAGATAAAGATATGTATATAAATAAATAAAATTAGTACGGTATTAAATAGCGTAGCACTTAAATAAATAAATAAAAATTACGTATTAGTCATAAAAATACATAATAATCGGTCTAGTGTATAATTATATTACAATTAAACTGATAACTGATGGTATAGGTATAATTTATTAGTAATAAATAGTTTAGTGTATGTTAAAACTGTTAAAATAATAATTATTATAATTACATAACAATAATGCAAATAAATAAGTGTATAACTATGTATTGATAATATTACCAAATAATCTAGTAAAAAAGATATAAGATATAATGTTCATGTCGAATTACACTAATAGGCAATACGACAAAAATGTGTCTTCGGTAGACGTTTGAAGCTGGTGAGATTGTCACAAGTCTTAATGACCTTTGGTAAATTGTTCCATAGGGACGCAGCAGCGACAGCGAACGAGCAGTCACCAGATTTGAATTCTCACTTACACTCCTCCAGTTTCTGTTATATTTGTCATAAAGTAATTGTTGTGTTTATCTGTTATTTCCATGAAGGTGCGGTACCCTTGATGACGTTGAACCTCCAAAAGGCCGTGCCCCTTGGCTACCCGATTCCTGACGCCTGGCATCATCAAATGGTGTATGGGGTCGATCAGAAAGGTGAGAATATTGTTATGACATACACTAAGATACCCTCAATTACCCAGGCCCCACGAGGTGGCAGCACTTTCTAGTCCTCACACCTGTCCTCTGTCAATGTTGCCACCAGGACGGTGTTACCCCAGAATAAGGTAGAGATGCTAATTGGCTCTCAGGTAAATCATGATATAAAAAGTAAGGATATACTTTTATAAGATAACACTATACTATTAAAATTCAGCATTAAACTTATGTTCATACAAAAATAAACAGAAATACAAATTTGCAGTTGTTTATGATGGATTAGTCTTGATTACCCAGGCTGCGTGAGGTGTCGGCACCCCTCACATGGAAAACATTCAGAAGCCGGCTAAATCACTGGACTATTTTATCAGCAGAGTTAAGCAGCTGAGCGAGAGTGTATCCAGCTGACCATATAAAATGACCAGATTACACAGTATGACTGTGGCATGTGTTGACAGGTGTCTACTTGACCAACCCGCTCAATGTAGTCCCCGAGGCTGAGATCCTGCAGCAGTTGTGCAGTGATTCGGTCCTGCTCATTCGTCGAGATGACGTCATCTCTCATTGGACGGACAGCTGTGATCTGACGGTGCTGATTCGACAACAAGACCCGCAGTGGAGAATAATGAACGTCTTGGGTGAGTTGACGGTCTACTTCTGTCAAGGTACTAGCTACAAAAAACATGGTCCCCTGGTGTTGTTATTGTTCAATCACATGCCGATGTGGAATAAATGTGTTTGTTATTGAACATGAAAATATTGTGTTTTTGTACGGCTAACATTCAAACATATCCTACATATCTGTCATACATAATGTTACATGTCTAAGGTCTGTAACTTATGTATTTTTGTGACATTAATAATTGAGATTAATTTTTTTTAAATCTAACTGACATTTAAAATAACTTAATAATTATTTATACTATACTAATGTCAGCAGGTTTGTTATCTGCACTCACGGCGCTCTGTAAGTGTTTATTAATATTGGAATGTGTTGGAAATGGGCTCTTTTATCTCTGCTGATGTGTAATATTCTTTTTAAAATGACATTCCCAGCATTAACTTGGCAGTGTCATATTCCAATTAAGACTCTTGCATAAGTCTATTGTATCTCTGAGCTCAGATTCTTGAAAATGTAGATGCTGTAGAAGTTTATTATCATTACTTATACAAAATACACCTGGTTAATTGTATGCTGTCATTTTTTTAAATATCTGTTATCTTAATAAAATGGCTGACTGTGACTATGACAACATCGGATTTGTAAATTGAGGAATTAGGTTATCAGATAAAAAAACATGACAAAATAAACTGCCCTCAAGTGAGTGTAGAAATGCAGTGCAAAGAAGCGAAGTATTTGAGTGTGGTCACTCTTCTTTGTTTCAGGGCAAGTGGTCAACGTACTGCGTGAAGACCGCATGTCTCTGGTCACGGGATTCCGGCCACAGCTGACCACCCACGTCCAGATCCCGGCCTGGTACTCAGCCGGAGTGACTCTGTTTACGCGGAGAGACTCAGACGCACACCGCGAACTGCTGAGCATGTCCAATGAACTGCCCCTGCTTCAGCCACCTGACCAGTGATATGGTCACTATGGCAGGGTGGTGGTAACTCAATGGTCAGGACTGACCACATGTATTCGTGTGGTCAGGTGAATGTTGTAAACGTCGGTGAAGATCGCAACACAGCAAGATTAACTCTAAAAGTTGCCAAGTGCGTTATTTGAATTAAGCCAAAAGGTGATGTCAAAAACCGTTCTACAGAGTGCATCAGGTGTCTTCTGGAGATAGAATGTCCAACATACAGACATATATTCACTAAATGATGTATCAATGTCAGATGAGGTAGACAGGTAAGGCAGTGTCGCTATCTAAAAGAGATGACGCATGTGCCTTGGTATTAAGTCTATCAGCAATGTCATATGCGCCAGTCAGGTATCTCCCATGATCTGGTGAGCCACAAACACAACCATTGCTTCTTCAAACCACCACTCTCTGTGTACGTCCGAAGCAGTGAGGACTCGGCCAAAACTCCCAAATCTTAGTAGACATTGCCTCAACCGAAATGGTTATTTTATTTATAATATTTTATGACCAGTTTTTTTGACAACATTAATCAGCTTGCTTCATAGCTGGCAAGTGTTGCGTGATACAGTTGAAGTAATTGGAATCACAAAACCAGTCATAAACAGTTGAATGTTAACAATAAAAGCAGCTGAAATATTAGCAATAAAGAAACAGACATAATATTTTGAATGCAACATAAGTGTTGTGAGGTAAGTACTATTGAAACAAACCAAGTAAACTGAGCTTTGTTCATTCAATGAATGTGGTGTTGTTTACTGGTTCTATGAAAAGATCGATTCAGATGTTACAACAAACAAACTCCTTGCAGGCCTAGTATTGTTTGTCTCTCGGTGTGTTCTGTTGGGACGGCAGAGTTTATTTCAGTTTATAAAATATGGTCTACTGAGTATAAATTATGAACATAACATTTAATGGGTTTTCAGGTCAAACGTGATGTAAATCCACTTTAAAGGGATCCTTTGGAACACAAAAGGGATTCTTTCATGTCACAACTTATAATGAAAAGGAGTTGTTCGATAATAATAAAATACTCTTTGTAATGTATACATTTTTTATTAATATAAATAGTTCTGCCCTCATTTCCAAATAATAATATTTTGTTATTATTCTAACCCTGATAATGTCGAAAAAGAATCCTTTTCGTATCCAAAATAACTCCTCGTATTCTGTTTCTAGTTTGGACCCCACCCATATTATCCATATATGGCATAGTTATAAATGATTAATAAAACATAATTCTAATGAAATAAAGGCATAATTACATAAAACATTAAAAAGATTAGGTACATTACAAAGAATTTAGTTATTATAATTTGGGGACACAAAAGAATCCTTTTCGGGGTCCAAAAGAATCCATTTAAAAGCAAAACCCACTTCCATGTGTTATCCTGGAGTAGAAATAGGCACCAGAATGGTACTAGGATGTCTATCTTAAGAGTGTCAAATCATGGGTGTCACGTAGCAAGGGCCATAATTGTTTTGTACGTTTCAGTTAAAAAGTGTTTCCCTGTGACAGTGTCTCTGTTGACACGCAACTTGGAAGTTCATTGTTGTGTCGCTCTGAGACCCTTCACTTGTAGGCCTAGGCTGAACTAGAAGTTGAACAATGTTAGAAACACAGCAAGACTCGACGAAAGTCCCACTATCTGATATCCTGTTAAATTGAAAATGTGTTCTACAGTATAAAATGTACCACCGTAACGTGAAGGGGAATGGTGAATTACTGGTAAGTATTACTTCACGTTTAAGTGATTTGCCCCGTGGTATCATTGACATACAGGTAACTTGCCACACTCATTGCATACAAACAACCCACCAACAAATACGTCCCTGTCATAGCCACTGTGCGCTATCTGTGCTAGATCGTGGTCGTGTTTTGGGCTTAGTTCTGTTTGATATCGGTTATTGGACTCGTGTATCCTCTTACAGTTGTCGTTTTACTTACGGAAGGTAAATACTGTGTATTTTGCTACGGGGAACACGACTTGTGTACTGGTGTATCGGGCTTAGTGCTTGGCACGCACCTGTACGTGTCTGCCGAGTCGCTTCACCAAAGTGCCCTGCGTAGATGTCTGTAATTAATTGCTCAAGCACACTTACGAAACTACAAGAACGTCGTTTTCATTGATGAGTAAATGTGTGCATATCCACTGCAGTTCAGTGCCCTGGTATTTGAACTGCATGTCGCGATACTTTGATGGTTTATAAGCTGTTGTTTTCAGAAGTTATCTATGCAGGAGCGCTACTCTTTGATATGTAGTGACTAGTGACACAGGCATGAACATGCGCCGGTTTCAACCCCGGCACTCCCGCTGCTATCGGCTTGTTCGGCTGAGTATCCAGGTTATGACGTAGAAAGTGCAACAAATGAAAGTATACAAATCGTAATATATTGTGTTTAATTACCCGTGCTACTTTTGGATATATCGCAGTGAACACGAGACCATCGAAGCGTGAAGACTGCAATACTGTGAATAATTATTGTTATTGCAAAATTAACACATATACGCTAAGTAATTCGTGATGATTTAGTTGCTTTCGTGTTTATACTGCGACAGCTATGAGTTGTTTGGTTGTGTGCTGGTACAAGCGAGAGCAAACAGCGCATAATTGAATTATATGGTATTTCTGTTATTGACGTCGTGAGAAATGTAAAGGTTTGAGTTAATGGCGACGGATTAGTGCTGTATAAAGTTGTTTTATTGTCAGTGAATCTGTCCTCGAAACTGCAATATCAATGCACTAAGCTAAGCAAGCTTTGCTTTGTGTGTTATTTTGAAAGGAAGGAAAAGGCTGTACAAATGTGAATAAATGAATTTTGTATATAGACATTAGACAGGTGTTGTGTCAATTAAGGTGCTCCAAATGGTGTAGTGAAACAATCGCCATGTTTTGTTGCCACGACAACAAGCTGAAGGTAACTAGTCTGTCGTTTTTCATCCGACACACCTGCAAACAGTGATATTATTTGGTGCATGTCGATGTAGTAAATTGGCTCTTGGTCGTGAAAAACACGTCAAAACACCGTCGCCAGCGTACGTGTCAACACCTTGCCATTCGTATGGAGAACGGAAATTCCGTCAGTTTGATAAAGCGCTTGTAAAATATATTTAAATTTGCATACACACAATTCCATTCTACGCAGACTGCACTATTAAAGTTGCACAATTACATAATGTTTTAATATGGAAAACGTAAAGTTGCTGCGCTTACCTTGCTTGATATATCTGCTGCCTTCGGCGATATTGATCTCACCATTCTCATGAACAGTTTATCTTTGTGGAGTGGTGTATCTGGTAATTGTTTCAACAGCGTCACATCTAATTGTTAGACACCAGGTAGTCGAGATTAGGGATTGGACAATTTTCATACTAAACACAATTCCATTTAATTACCAGCGTACTCAGATTTACATTTTTTATCTACTAATGCTAACTGTTAATCGAATCGTGTTTTTAAAAGAAAAATGGATGCCAGTGTCATCTCTCTCTCATACTGTACACGAGTGGAAGCCGTTGTCGAGAGAGTGAGATGCGTAAACTCTAAATACACCTTCCTGCAGAAGCATCGTCACCGCCAGACCGTGTTCTTAACACAGTTTATACATCAAATACATCTCTACAAGCGGCAAGCTCTAAAACCGACACTTCTGTATTTCCTCGTGGGCTCCTTGTTCGGGGATAAGTATAGAACTAAATATATAATTATACGCTAATGTTGGATTGTTCTTTCTGCGGTCCATACTCCTTGACCAGTGGTCTCCTGTCTTCATCGCTGCTCAAACTGCGTCTTTCTAAAATACACCCATCTTTCACCTAAGCTCGCGCCTTAACCTTTTCACGCGTCCTTGAGTTTCCTCCGATAAGCAACTCGTTAGGTCCTTATCAAACGACCTGTCCTCGTCACGCGGCTTCTCCTCTATCGTCTCACTGCACCTCGATGTCTTCCTTCGGGCCATTCGGTTTTCTTCTATTCATCATCTGTGTTCTAGCAATTATCCTGACACATTTACTCTCACAAACTTGCAGCAACTTCACGTGTGTTTATTAGTTAAATCTTATTTTATGTAGCTGCCTTGTACATTAACGTGTATTTCTGAAATAGTTATTAACGTTGATCTCGGCCAGGTAAACTTGGACATACGAGTGTGAACAAAGTCGCTATGGTCGTCGAGCGCGCCCACAGAAGTCAAACTGTAATTAAGGTTACCATAATATATGCACGATGGTTATATAAATTGCTTTGCCGACCGTTATTGCGATATGATTACCTTGTAGCAGTTTTGCTGCCTTTCAAAGCGTCTGTTATTAAATAATTTCCTGTCGCTAATGGTTTCTTAGTTGTGTAAATGTGGAGTGCCACAGCTTGCATTCATGCTAGCTGTTAGAGTTTCACCGATATTAAAAATTGCGGTTTCATTAACACGCTGACGATCAATAATGCATTCGGCATGTTTATTGACGGCAAACAGAACGGCGTGTCACGAAATAACTACGTAGTTGACAACTTCCAATGTGATTGGACAGGTGTGAAATTGGATAGTAACTGCCGAAGACCAACTTGTTCCGTATTTCTATGTAGGCCCGTGACCATTGAGGCGCTCTGTGTGGTTGCTTCGCCCCGCGTGTCCCTAGAGTTTGCATTTCGTGCGTATGTAAATCATCTCACGAGTACCAGAACCACCCATGCGTGTCGGAAGTGGGTAGTGTGAGTTAAGTGAACACAAACTGGGTTTGCGCAAACAGCCAGTCGCAACAACGCCCTACTGTCGTATTCAAGGATTATTGCTTGGTGGATTACTGCTGTTTTGTCAAGGTTGCGTTTCGTGTTGTGGAATCCTTACGTAGTGAATAATGAATCTACAGTGAAGAAAAAGCAAGTGTCTACATCCAGGTGCAATCGTGCATATACGAATGCTCGCAATAAGATCCGATTGGCGTCAACAGGAATGAAGTCGTTACAGTGACGTCGTGATGAGACTAGAGTCGTTATACTGCATAAGACACCTCCTTCGCTTGAACACGTCAGTTTGGAATTGCTGCTGAGGTTAGACATCACAAGACGGATTACTTGTGTGTAGGTAGACGTGTTCTCACACACACCCAACCACGACCGACGGCTTACATGTACGGATTAGTTCATAAACAGCAGAGTTGCGAGCATTGAGAAGCGTTTTTTAAATTATGATCAACTTACATTAACGCTCTCACTGCAACATATGATAACGGTCTAGTAACTATCTTCAAATAGGTTTATGTTTAATATTCGACTTTTCATCGTTTGGCGTCGAAAAAGACGTGACGGACATATTCCATCTCATAATCGTAACAAAGATTCCGACGTGAGTCGACAATGAAGTCGATAACGATGCAGCAAATGCCGCTGCCACAGAGCGGCCTGAAGCGGGGAAGCAAGAAGCCACGGGACGGGACCGTCAGAGTCAAGTCACGGAGAGCAGGTAGACACTGTCTGTCGAGTTGACCGTCGAGTTTTAGTAACTAGTTTAAAAGATGTAGAAAACGATCAAATATTTCGCGCAGGCTCTACGATATGCATGGGTAGGCATAGTCTACAGTATTAAACAGTGTGTTATCGTGTGTGTGTGTGTGTGTGTGTGTGTGTGCGTGCGTGCGTGCGTGCGTGCGTGCGTGCGTGCGTGCGCGCGCGTGCGTGCGTGCGTTGTGTGCGTTATAATATGTGCGTATAACATGTGTGCGTATGGGTGTGTAATTCGTATGTGTGTGCGTATGTATGGGCGTATATATATATATATATATATATATATATATATATATATATATATATATATATATATATGAGTGTGTGTGCACGCACGCTTGTGTGTGTGACTTATTTTTTATATTACCCATATCAATAACTGCATTCAGTAATGTATTCAGAGAGGCACTGGGCTAGAATTCCCTTTGGCTATGGAAATATATTTTAATAACATATTGTACTACCAACCTACATAGCAAACTAATCATGCTTTTACAGGCTCGAGCATGCCTGCCTCCTTTCGTCATCCCATATACGTCATGATCCCGCAGTGTTCTAAATTCACATTGACAACAGGCACCTCATTTCTCGCTCTGGCATTATGTGTGACTTTCTTTTACGCTTCTAGTGTGCCATCATAAAATATACAATTACACCTAAACATAAACTTACTACGCACTATATATTTCAACCAAAAGAAAACTGTCATCTGTTGGCTGATACATTACGATGGGTGAGGTAAGCTGTTTTTCTGATAAAGCCTACGCGAGTTGCTGCTTCGGAGGGAAGAAGTTCTTCGATGCGCTCAAGTGCATCGTCACACGGCAGATGTTCCTTCTGCACGCTCTGCTCACGGTCTGGCGTGTGACGGTGGTCAAGAGCGACGTCTTCTGGGCGCTCGGAGTCTCTTTCATACTGATGATTGTCGAGAGCTTCATCGTCCTCGGCATCCGGCGGGCTAAGGAGTGGAAGTGGTACGTCGGCTGATGTCTGTTCCTTCTTCGGGCGGGTGTTGGGGCACCAGACACCTCCGCCACCTCTCTCAATTCACTGCCGTCGTCTTGGAGGCACTGTAGGTCTCTTGCGGGCATGTCATTGTTCGTGGTCATTGTTTATGGCTAACCTATGTCCACGTATGTTGACAGGATGTCCCCCTGTGTGTTCATATGATGCCCCCTATGTATTGACATGATGTCCCCCTGTATGTTGACAGGATGTCCCCCTGTGTGTTCATATGATGTCCCTATGTTTTAAGATGTCCCCCTGTATGTTGACATGATGTCCCCCTGTGTGTTCATATGATGTCCCCTTGTATTGACATGATGTCCCCCTGTGTGTTCATATGATGTCCCCTATGTATTGACATGATGTCCCCCTGTATGTTGACAGGATGTCCTCCTGTGTGTTCATATGATGCCCCCTATGTATTGACATGATGTCCCCCTGTTTTTGAATGATGTCCCCCTGTGTGTTCATATGATGTCCCTATGTATTGACATGATGTCCCCCTGTATGTTGACAGGATGTCCCCCTGTGTGTTCATATGATGCCCCCTATGTATTGACATGATGTCCCCCTGTATGTTGACAGGATGTCCCCCTGTGTGTTCATATGATGTCCCTATGTATTGACATGATGTCCCCCTGTATGTTGACAGGATGTCCCCCTGTGTGTTCATATGATGTCCCTATGTATTGACAGGATGTCCCCCTGTATGTTGACAGGATGTCCCCCTGTGTGTTCATATGATGTCCCTATGTATTAAATATCCCCCCCTGTATGTTGACAGGATGTCCCCTGTGTGTTCATATGATGTCCCTATGTATTGACAGGATGTCCCCCTGTATGTTGACAGGATGTCCCCCTGTGTGTTCATATGATGTCCCTATGTATTGACATGATGTCCCCCTGTATGTTGACAGGATGTCCCCCTGTATGTTGACAGGATGTCCCCCTGTGTGTTCATATGATGTCCCTATGTATTGACATGATGTCCCCCTGTATGTTGACAGGATGTCCCCCTGTGTGTTCATATATTCCCTTGTATTGACATGATGCCCCCCTGTATGTTGACAGGATGTTCCCCTGTTTGTTCATATGATGTCCCTATGTATTGACATGATGTCCCCCTGTATGTTGACAGGATGTTCCCCTGTTTGTTCATATGATGTCCCTATGTATTGACATGATGTCCCCCTGTATGTTACAGGATGTCCCCCTGTGTGTTGAGATGTCCCTATGTATTGACATGATGTCCCCCTGTATGTTGACAGGATGTCCCCCTGTGTGTTCATATGATGTCCCTATGTATTGACATGATGTCCCCCTGTATGTTGACAGGATGTCCCCCTGTGTGTTCATATGATGTCCCTATGTATTGACATGATGTCCCCCTGTATGTTGACAGGATGTTCCCCTGTTTGTTCATATGATGTCCCTATGTATTGACATGATGTCCCCCTGTATGTTGACAGGATGTCCCCCTGTGTGTTCATATGATGTCCCTATGTATTGACATGATGTCCCCCTGTGTGTTGACTGGATGTCCTCCTGTGTGTTCATATGATGTCCCTTATGTTGACAGGATGTCCCCCTGTATGTTGACAGGATGTCCCCCTGTGTGTTCATATGATGTCCCTATGTATTGACAGGATGTCCCCCTGTGTGTTGACAGGATGTCCCCCTGTATGTTGACAGGATGCCCCCCGTGTGTTCATATGATGTCCCTATGTATTGACAGGATGTCCCCCTGTATGTTGACAGGATGTCCCCCTGTATGTTGACAGGATGTCCCCCTGTTGTTAAGATGTCCCTTGTTTAAGGATGTCCCCCTGTATTTGACAGGATGTCCCCCTGTATGTTGACAGGATGTCCCCTGTGTGTTCATATGATGCCCCCTATGTATTGACATGATGTCCCCCTGTATGTTGACAGGATGTCCTCCTGTGTGTTCATATGATGTCCCCTATGTATTGACATGATGTCCCCCTGTATGTTGACAGGATGTCCCCCTGTGTGTTCATATGATGTCCCTATGTATTGACATGATGTCCCCCTGTATGTTGACAGGATGTCCCCCTGTGTGTTCATATGATGTCCCTATGTATTGATATGATGTCCCCTTGTATGTTAACAGGATGTCCCATGTGTGTTTACATTATATCCCCCATGTGTATTGACAGGATGTCCCATGTGTGTTGACATGATGTCCCCTGTGTTGACAGGATGTCCCCTGTGTATTGACAGGATGTCCCATGTGTGACATGATGTCCCCCTGTGTGTTGACAGGATGTCCCATGTGTGTTGACATGATGTCCCCTGTGTTGACAGGATGTCCCCTGTGTATTGACAGGATGTCCCCTGTGTATTGACAGGATGTCCCATGTGTGACATGATGTCCCCCTGTGTGTTGACAGGATGTCCCATGTGTGTTGACATGATGTCCCCTGTGTTGACAGGATGTCCCATGTATGTCGACATGATGTCCCCTGTATGTTGACAGGATGTCCCCTGTGTGTTGACATGATGTCCCCTGTATGTTGACAGGATGTCCCGCTGTGTTGACAGGATGTCCACCTGTGTGTTGGCACCTGAAATGATGTACCCTGTGTGTTGACAGGATGTCCCATGTGTGACATGATATACCCCTGTTTGTTGACAGGATGTCCCCTGTATGTTGACAGAACGTCCCCTGTGTGTTGACAGGATGTCCTTGTGTTGACAGGATGTCCCCTGTGTGTTGACAGGATGTCCCCTGTGTGTTGACAGGATGTCCCCTGTGTGTTGACAGGATGTCCCCTGTGTGTTGACAGGATGTCCCCTGTGTGTTGACAGGATGTCCCCTGTGTGTTGACAGGATATCTCCTTTGTGTTGACAGGATATCCCCTGTGTGTTGACAGGATATCCCCTGTGTGTTGACAGGATGTCCCCTGTGTGTTGACAGGATGTCTCCCTGTGTGTTGACAGGATGTCTCCCTGTGTGTTGACAGGATGTCCCCTGTGTGTTGACAGGATGTCCCCTGTGTGTTGACAGGATGTCTCCCTGTGTGTTGACAGGATGTCCCCTGTGTGTTGACAGGATGTCTCCCTGTGTGTTGACAGGATGTCCCCTGTGTGTTGACAGGATGTCCCCTGTGTGTTGACAGGATGTCCCCGTGTGTTGACGGGATGCCCCCTGTGTGTTGACAGGATGTCCCCTGTGTGTTGACAGGATGTCCCCTGTGTGTTGACAGGATGTCCCCTGTGTGTTGACAGGATGTCCCCTGTGTGTTGACAGGATTTCCCCTGTGTGTTGACAGGATGTCCCCTGTGTTTGACAGGATGTCCCCTGTGTGTTGACAGGATGTCCCCTGTGTGTTGACAGGATGTCTCCCTGTGTGTTGACAGGATGTCCCCTGTGTTGACAGGATGTCCCCGTGTGTTGACAGGATGTCCCCTGTGTGTTGACAGGATGTCCCCGTGTGTTGACAGGATGTCTCCCTGTGTGTTGACAGGATGTCCCCTGTGTGTTGACAGGATGTCCCCTGTGTGTTGACAGGATGTCCCCTGTGTGTTGACAGGATGTCCCCTGTGTGTTGACAGGATGTCCCCTGTGTGTTGACAGGATGTCTCCCTGTGTGTTGACAGGATGTCCCCTGTGTGTTGACAGGATGTCCCCTGTGTGTTGACAGGATGTCCCCTGTGTTTGACAGGATGTCCCCTGTGTGTTGACAGGATGTCCCCTGTGTGTTGACAGGATGTCCCCTGTGTGTTGACAGGATGTCCCCTGTGTGTTGACAGGATGTCCCCTGTGTGTTGACAGGATGTCCCCTGTGTGTTGACAGGATGTCCCCTGTGTGTTGACAGGATGTCTCCCTGTGTGTTGACAGGATGTCCCCTGTGTGTTGACAGGATGTCCCCTGTGTGTTGACAGGATGTCCCCTGTGTGTTGACAGGATTTTCCCCCTGTGTGTTGACAGGATGTCCCCTGTGTGTTGACAGGATGTCCCCCTGTGTGGACAGGATGTCCCCTGTGTGTTGACAGGATGTCCCCTGTGTTTGACAGGATGTCCCCTGTGTGTTGACAGGATGTCCCCTGTGTTTTGGGCAGGATGTCTCCCTGTGTGTTGACAGGATGTCCCCTGTGTGTTGACAGGATGCCCCCTGTGTGTTGACAGGATGTCCCCTGTGTGTTGACAGGATGTCCCCGTGTGTTTGGACAGGATGTCCCCTGTGTGTTGACAGGATGTCTCCCTGTGTGTTGACAGGATGTCCCCTGTGTGTTGACAGGATGTCCCCTGTGTGTTGACAGGATGTCCCCTGTGTGTTGACAGGATGTCCCCTGTGTGTTGACAGGATGTCTCCCTGTGTGTTGACAGGATGTCCCCTGTGTGTTGACAGGATGTCCCCTGTGTGTTGACAGGATGTCCCCTGTGTGTTGACAGGATGTCTCCCTGTGTGTTGACAGGATGTCCCCTGTGTGTTGACAGGATGTCCCCTGTGTGTTGACAGGATGTCCCCTGTGTGTTGACAGGATGTCCCCTGTGTGTTGACAGGATGTCTCCCTGTGTGTTGACAGGATGTCCCCTGTGTGTTGACAGGATGTCCCCGTGTGTTGACAGGATGTCCCCTGTGTGTTGACAGGATGTCTCCCGTGTGTTGACAGGATGTCTCCCTGTGTGTTGACAGGATGTCCCCTGTGTGTTGACAGGATGTCCCCTGTGTGTTGACAGGATGTCTCCCTGTGTGTTGACAGGATGTCTCCCTGTGTGTTGACAGGATGTCCCCTGTGTGTTGACAGGATGTCTCCCTGTGTGTTGACAGGATGTCCCCTGTGTGTTGACAGGATGTCCCCTGTGTGTTGACAGGATGTCTCCCTGTGTGTTGACAGGATGTCTCCCTGTGTGTTGACAGGATGTCCCCTGTGTGTTGACAGGATGTCCCCTGTGTGTTGACAGGATGTCCCCTGTGTGTTGACAGGATGCCCCCTGTGTGTTGACAGGATGTCCCCTGTGTGTTGACAGGATGTCCCCTGTGTGTTGACAGGATGCTCCCGTGTGTTGACAGGATGCCCCCTGTGTGTTGACAGGATGCCCCCTGTGTGTTGACAGGATGTCCCCGTGTGTTGACAGGATGTCTCCCTGTGTGTTGCGGGATGTCCCCCTGTGTGTTGACAGGATGCCCCCTTGTGTTGACAGGATGTCTCCCTGTGTTTGACAGGATGTCCCCGTGTGTTGACAGGATGTCTCCCGTGTGTTGACAGGATGTCCCCTGTGTGTTGACAGGATGCCCCCTTGTTTTGACAGGATGCCCCCTGTGTGTTGACAGGATGTCCCCGTGTGTTGACAGGATGTCTCCCTGTGTGTTGACAGGATGTCCCCGTGTGTTGACAGGATGTCCCCCTGTGTGTTGACAGGATGCCCCTGTGTGTTGACAGGATGTCTCCCTGGTGTTGACAGGATGTCCCCTGTGGTTGACAGGATGTCCCCGTGTGTTGACAGGATGTCTCCCGTGTGTTGACAGGATGTCTCCCGTGTTTTGGGCAGGATGTTCCCTGTGTGTTGACAGGATGTCCCCTGTGTGTTGACAGGATGTCCCCTGTGTGTTGACAGGATGTCCCCTGTGTGTTGACAGGAGTCCCCTGTGTGTTGACAGGATGTCTCCCGTGTGTTGACAGGATGTCCCCGTGGTTGACAGGATGTCCCCTGTGTGTTGACAGGATGTCCCCTTGTGTTGACAGGATGTCCCCCTGTATGTTGACAGGATGTCCCCTGTGTGTTGACAGGATGTCCCCTGTGTGTTGACAGGATGTCCCCCTGTGTGTTGACAGGATGTCCCCTGTGTGTTGACAGGATGTTCCCTGTGTGTTGACAGGATGCCCCCGTGTGTTGACAGGATGTCCCCTGTGTGTTGACAGGATGTCCCCTGTGTGTTGACAGGATGTCCCCTGTGTGTTGACAGGATGTCTCCCTGTGTGTTGACAGGATGCCCCCTGTGTGTTGACAGGATGTCTCCCTGTGTGTTGACAGGATGTCCCCTGTGTGTTGACAGGATGTCCCCTGTGTGTTGACAGGATGTCTCCCTGTGTGTTGACAGGATGTCTCCCTGTGTGTTGGCAGGATGTCCCCTGTGTGTTGACAGGATGTCCCCTGTGTGTTGACAGGATGTCCCCTGTGTGTTGACAGGATGTCCCCTGTGTGTTGACAGGATGTCCCCTGTGTGTTGACAGGATGTCCCCTGTGTGTTGACAGGATGTCCCCTGTGTTTGACAGGATGTCCCCTGTGTTTGACAGGATGTCCCCTGTGGTTAAAATGTCCCCCGTGTGTTGACAGGATGTCCCCTGTGTGTTGACAGGATGTCCCCCTGTGTGTTGACAGGATGTCCCCCTGTGTGTTGACAGGATGTCCCCCTGTGTGTTGACAGGATGTCCCCCTGTGTGTTGACAGGATGTCCCCCTGTGTGTTGACAGGATGTCCCCCTGTGTGTTGACAGGATGCCCCCCGTGTGTTGACAGGATGTCCCCTGTGTGTTGACAGGATGTCTCCTGTGTGTTGACAGGATGTCCCCTGTGTGTTGACAGGATTTTCCCCCTGTGTGTTGACAGGATGTCCCCTGTGTGTTACAGGATGTCCCCTGTGTGTTGACAGGATGTCCCCTGTGTGTTGACAGGATGTCCCCCGTGTGTTGACAGGATGTCCCCCTGTGTGTTGACAGGATGCCCCCTGTGTGTTGACAGGATGTCTCCCTGTGTGTTGACAGGATGTCCCCTGTGTGTTGACAGGATGTCTCCCTGTGTGTTGACAGGATGTCCCCTGTGTGTTGACAGGATGTCTCCCTGTGTGTTGACAGGATGTCCCCTGTGTGTTGACAGGATGTCTCCCTGTGTGTTGACAGGATGTCCCCTGTGTGTTGACAGGATGTCTCCCTGTGTGTTGACAGGATGTCCCCTGTGTGTTGACAGGATGTTCCCTGTGTGTTGACAGGATGTCCCCTGTGTGTTGACAGGATGTCCCCTGTGTGTTGACAGGATGTCCCCTGTGTGTTGACATGATGTCCCCTGTGTGTTGACAGGATGTCCCCTGTGTGTTGACAGGATGTCCCCCTGTGTGTTGACAGGATGTCCCCTGTGTGTTGACAGGATGTCTCCCTGTGTGTTGACAGGATGTCTCCCTGTGTGTTGACAGGATGTCTCCCTGTGTGTTGCTGTACCTGCTGTGTATGGTGCCCGCCATCTGTCTCCTCGAACTGGACAAGTTGGAGCGGTGGCGGCTGCAAGTCAATAGCACTCTGGCGGCGTCGCCACTCGACACGGTAGGTTCTTGCCCGGATCGCACGCACGCACGCACGCACGCACGCACGCACGCACGCACACACATACACACACAGCGGCGAACCATGTTACAGTTCTTGACTTGTCTTGTCTTAAATGCCCGGATGTTACATTGCTCAATATCATCCTGTCTGGGACACACCCGGGGATTTTATTAAGCACAGCCATAGCAGGGATCATGACCACCATCGCAGGCGCTACATGTTTGTGTCGAGGCAAAATTAGCAATTATAAATGTGTGACATTCAATACAGTTCACAGTTCCATGGGTTTATACAAATAATACGTCAACGACAATTATGCACCGTAATTAAAATTATACGTTATAACATTCCACTGACGTTTATTTATTGGTATTGTACAGTATCATTACGGTTTCTTTTTCCGAGGTCGATGATCCGCGTTTTGCAAAATTATTTCCTCGTGAAACTCTCTGCTATTCGGTTCAAGTGCAAGAGCGTGAAGTGTGCTTAAAAGTACATTATTTTCCCTGTGAACCGTGATTGAGGTATCACTGTATTCCTGAAATTAACTACAGGTGACTATAAAATATCGATGTCTTCGTCTGTTTTCTGTCTCCGCCTGGCGCCACAGGAGGACGCCGCCGCCAAGTACACGGCCATCTCGATGAACAACGACGACTGGCTCCTGATGCTGGAGCAAGCGCTTCTCGTTGTCGTCATATTCGGCCGCTGGCTGCTGCCGAAGGGAGACCTCACCCGCGACCAGCTGTCGTCTCTGCTCCTCGTCTACCTCGGCACGGCGTCCGACATCACCGACTTCTTCTCCGCCCTCAACGAGAGGACCATCTTGCCATACCCCAGCCTCATCATCATTGTCCTCGTCACGTGGGCATGGAGCATCATGCAGGTGAAGGGGCTGGTGTAGTTGGTCCACATCTTGGACGGTTAATGTCATGTTTAAAAATATAAACTGCGGATATGCGGGGTGGCGTCTCGTATAAAGGTTACCACGTCGACGGGCAGTGAATGTGTGCGTGGTTTGGAACAGTGTGTGTGTGTGTGTATGTGGGTGTGTTTGAATGTCTGTGTATGTGGGTGGGTGTAGGTGTAACGCGTGGGTGTGCTGTGTGTGTGTGCGTGTATGTGTTGTGTGTGTGTGTTGTGTGTGTGTGTGTGTGTGTGTGTGTGTGTGTGTGTGTGTGTGTGTGTGTGTGTGTGTGTGTGTGTGTGTGTGTGTGTGTGTGTGTGTGTGTGCGCGCCAGTATGCGGGCGTGTGTGCGGTGTATATGTGTGCGATGTGTGTTCGCGCGCGCCTGTGTGTGCATGCTGTGTGTGTGTAGGCGTATTTAGGTGCCTTCCTCGTTCATTCAGGCAGAGATAATTTGCAAAGAACATTATTCGCGGTCTAGTGACGATCTGGACCGAATGTTGCTCTAAATATTATTAGTAGCAGCAATGGTAAAATACACAATTTATATATCGCGATGCTAACACATTGCGCTTTACTATACGCCGTTAATCTTAACCTGCATTGTGCAGCTGAACAGGTCAGCTGCTGCACTTTCTCTGCTGTATAAAATGTTTAAGCAACACAACACGCAATATTACAAATGGCGCCTCTGTCTGCAAACAGTTTGGCTTCGTGGTGACGGCGAAACACGACGGCCATGATGACGACGAGGAGGAAGCGACTCCTGGCAACCAACGCAACAGTGTGAAGAAGCGATTCGCCCACCTGATCGAGACCGAGGCGTGGGGCATCTGCGTGTCCCTCATGATGCTGGACGGGCCGTACGCCGTCATCCGGTTCATCATGATCTTCAGCTACAACATCTCCACGTACTCCAACTATTTCTTCCTCGCCAAGAACGTCACCGTCATAATGCTACAGGGTTACCGCATCCGGGCACTGCACTTGGAATATATAGAGGCGAAGGAACGCAAAAAACAGTTCATCAAGGTTCCGATTCGCTACGTCGAGGAAGATGGCGAAACGAAACTACAGCCATTGGCTGTAAGTTACTTCTAGAAAACGCTAACAACGTGGAAGGATTTGTCATTGTTAGGTACAAATGATGACTGTTTAGAATGTAATGTAATATGTAATATATATATATATATATATATATAATATATATATATATATATATATATATATATATATATATATAAATAGTACATTAAAGGATGAAAACTAATCATAATCACGAAGGGACGCATGCGTACCGATGACATATAATAACATGATGCACTGATTATGGATGAACCACATCAGAACAACAAGTAATCACACTATTAAAATGCCACATAGAAATAACTTATCAACAACATGGTGGCCCTGCCTAGTATTTAATGTCTGAAAAGAGACACCGATGGTCGCAAAACAACCTTGAAACGGTATCGAAGGTGTCCTTGTGATTCGTCGTTGGCAATTCCATATATCGCTCACTAATATGCTGCTGAAAATACAAATATATTTCTGTTCTGCCTGGAGCAACGCTGATAATCAGCAGTTTTATTGCTGATAAAATATCAGTTATAATTATAACCAATAATTGTCCATTTATAACAAACTGACAATAATATCCGAACCCGGGAGGTTGTCTTTCGTGCGGTATTGTATTGACCCAGTCGTACTTAGATTTTCACTGAAATCTGCTATATCGTTTAAAAAATGATTTATACAATATCGTCAAGGCAGACTGAGCGATAAACGAATTGGCAAAGAGGCAGCGACGTTAGGAAATCGACCATTGAAGGCGGTTTGTAGATGTCCAGAATACATCTGCAGTCAACCGCCGGGTTGGCGCCTTCTGCACGAGCGGCGTCATCGTCATGACATTAACTGCGGAACTTAACATGTCATCACTTTGGCATGATTTGTTTAATGGCAGCATCGTTTTGTCTAAACAATCACTGTTTCATAGATATACGTTACAAACAAGCAAACCCTGAAGCAGCATATTCATAGTTTCAAATGTTTGAAAACGAATGTCAGAATGCAACGCTAATCTCGTGACTCACTTCTTTCCAACTGATCGACCGACCTGCCAAGTCCACGGAGAAAACAAACTCACAAAAAAGAATCACATTATCTCGGCAGAACTGCACATGACTGAGCAAACGAACATTATACTATTTGCCAGCTCCTGCCAATTTCCAGTTCCTAACGAGGGTCTCGCTGGCGAACAGGAAGTCGTCAGCGGATCAAATTGTGCCTGCAGACCAGGATTTGCGGATTGTTGCTCTATAGATTGAATCGCTAAAAAAATACCATTCCAGTCGCAAGTCGTGGCTAAACCCCATATAATCCTTGGTTAGTTCGGCATGTCCGGGACTCGTCCGTGGCTATTCCGGGGTGGCCCGGGTTGATCCTTGACAGACCGTGGGTAAACCTTGACGATAGGCCTACCGTATCTAGTCCGGGCCATCCTTGACAAACCGTACCTACATCGTGGCTATACGTGGCTAGACAGGGCTACACCGTAGCTACATTGGCATTATCCGGCCTCATCCGGTCTCGTCCGGCTGTATCCCGGGGTGAAACACCGTGTCGCCGTGATATGTGACGCGTGAACCTGACAGTGACCGAGTCAGCGACGATGAGTGTGGCTGTCACTCGCAACAGAAACACTCAGTGGCAGCGGATGTTGTATTTGGTATGTATTGCCTATGTCAACGGTGGATAGCGATCAAAAGAAAGTATTTATTGTGAAAGCATATATCGGCATTTGTGTAAAATTCGGACGCACTAAAATTTTGCTATTATAACTGTATACTTGATCTTGTTAATTGAATCATTTAACATCATCTCACGCATATTTATGTTTTATAAACAACGCGTCTTAGCAGACTTTTGCCCGTTTTGAGGTCGAAAAGACAGTGCGTCGGCATATATATATATATATATATATATATATATATATATATATATATATATATATATATATATATATATTATATATATATATACAATAATCATAAGCGTATAATAATCAAATCAGCTTTTTCTCTCATTCCATGAGTCACCGGAAACAGTTATAATGGCACAATTCAGGTGGGTCCGAATTCTACACAAGTGCCCATGTCACACATTACTTGTATATCATAGACATAGTCAAATAAGTGAATCTGAAACCATGAAATGATACGTAAGGTTGGTGTACCGTGTGACCAAATGGCCTGTGTCTCGACGGACTGCGCCCTGCAAGTAACTTGGCTGCCTCTTAAGGAGGGAACATTTGTTGTTAGCATGATAGCATGTCATAAATGAGTATTATATATGATGGTTGTAAATAATATAACATATATCAACAGTGTTCTTGGTATGATTTGCATCGTATTTTAATTAGACAAAGTAATTCGGTATTTCTCTTGCTATGATATTTTTAATAAGCGAGGTGAGCCATCTCATAGGCACTTCTTGCTATAAACATGTTTACAGCAAACTTGCGCGGTGGCCGAGTGGTTAGAGTGCTGGAACCCCGACCAGAGTGACCGGGGTTTGAAACCCAGTGCCGACAGGTCGGTGGTTCGGTACTGATACAGCCACCGTGTCGAAACATGGGCAATTTCGTTACCCTATATCGCCTGCCCATTGCAACCCGCACCGGCCAGCATGGAAGAGTAAACCAACAACACCAGCATGCTACAAAGCCATGGCCCCCAGTCCCGGCACGGAAAGAGTCCATGACCAAGGAGGCGGCTCTGGTCCACTAGGACTACGTGCAGGGGGTGCTGAGAATATCTGGGTGAAAATAAGCCGCCGAAAGATGGTAAATAGACTAACGATAGCGACCTACAACGTCAGAACTCTACTAAGGGATGGACACATACAAGAACTCGAAGAAGAACTTCGGGAAATCAGGTTGATATGGGATGTATTCGGGATTGGAGAAGTGAGAAGACGAGAGGAATGTTTCACAACCTTACAAAGCGGCCACCTACTATACCATTCTAAGGCAAACAACGGCCAAGCAGGAGTAGGCTTTCTCATGAACAGGAAACGGAAAGACCACATAGTGAGGGTAAACAGCATCACCCCCAGAGTAGCAGAACTTGTTCTGTGCATAACATAGCGCTACAAACTAAAGATAGTGCAAATATATGCACCAACAACGTCATAAACTCAGAAGAAGTCATAAATAGCGACGTCGATGACACTTTAGTGAAACCAAACCACTGCGCGATAATGATGGGAGACATCAATGCTCAAATAAGAAAACGGCAACAGGCAAATTAGGGCTCGAATTGAGAAACGAAAGAGGCGACACCTTGGTAGAATGGGTAACATCAAGAAAGTACAAAGTCATGAATACCATGCTTCAGAAGAAAGCAGGGAAGCAGCCTAAACAGTGTAACGAATGCCGAAATTAACTACATCCTAACAGACATGGTCACAAACGTAACAGTCATCAACCAAGTCAACATTGTAAGTGACCACAGAATGGCTATGAGCAGTATCAAATTGGTCGTAGAGGTGGAAAGGAAAGAAATGATGACCATAAATAGTAGATGCCACACAAATTGGATCAAAGAAGATCGAATTCCAACTCGAATTGAGAAACCGATACGAAACACTACTAGAACTAGACGATATTGACACCATGAGTGAAACCACCACAAACACGATCCAACAAAGCGCGTCAAAAGTAGCCAAGGCAGTCAACATGCCACAGAAATCGAAGATATCGTCACCAACACGAGCCCTGATGAAACGACGAGAAATGGTGGAAAACGGCGACGACAAACCACGAACAGAGTACGTAGAAATATGCAAGACCATCAAAAAGAAAGCAAGAGAGAACATCAGGAAATACAACTAAGAGATCATATGAGAAACGATCATGACATCAAAGAGCCTGAAGAATATCCGAAGAACGCAGAAGCTAGGCCAAGATAGACTTATCACACTCATAGACGAGCAGGGTAGAGAAATTCATGACCAAGATAAGATCATAGAACGGATAGAGGAATATTCTACGCCGAGCTATACGACAGGGAATAGAGTGCCATAATCCACACTGACCAAAAAGATGTACCACGATATTGATGGGAGACCTGAGAGATGTACCACAGATAATACCATGGGAGGTGGAAGCAGCACTACGCGATATGAAGAATGGGACGGCGACAGGCAATGACCATATAAACATCGATACATTGAAAGCAGGAGAAGATACCATCTCGAAGACACTTGCTAAGATGTACACTAAATGCTTGTCAGAAAAGCGAATACCCACAGCGTGAAAGAACGCTAAGACGATAATATTCAAGAAGGGAAATAAGAAAGACTTCAAGAATTACATACCGATATATCTACTATCAAACGTCTATAAAGTACTCACGAAAGTACTCACGAAAAGGCTAGAGGAGACACTCGACAAAAACCATAATGAGAGCAAGCTGGATTCAGAAGCGGATACTCAACGACAGACCACATCCACGTCGTAAACCAACTGAAGGAGAAGTGCAAAGAATATAACATCACACTTTGTATCGCATTCGTCGAGTACGAGAAAGCCTTCGACTCAGTGCAAACTCAAGCAGTACTGACCTCGCATCAAGAATAGGGGTAAAAGATGTGTACATCGAATTCCTGAAGGAAATCTACACCAACAGCTCGATGACAGTCCACCTATACAAAGAAAGCAACACTATCAACACCAGGACAGGAGTACGACAGGGAGACACCATATCACTTATTACGGTAGCACTCGAAAGCATATTCCGACGGCTGACTTGGGAAACCAGAGGCTTGAAGATAGACGGCAAATATCTTAGTCATCTTCGTTTCGCCGACGACATGCTCATATATGAGCTAATACATCACATGAACTACAACAGATACTACAGGAATTAGCTGATGAAAGTGAAAATCGGGGTCTGAAGATGATTAAGTCGTAGACAAAGTTGTTGATGGAAAACAACACACCAATATATGTCAACAACACCTAGATGGAGAAAGTTGAAAGCTACATCTACCTGGGACAGAGATACAACGTCAGAGACAAAGACAAGACAGAAATTCAAAAAAGAATCACGGCCGGGTGGACAGCATTTGCCAAGCACCGCGACATCTTCAAGGGTGACATTGGGATGTGCTTGAAGAGGCAAGTCTGCAATTCTTGCGTTCTTCCTACAATGACATACGGCGCGGAAACATAGGCACTCACCACCCAAGCTAGCAGCCGCACAAACAAAGATGGAAAGGAGTATGTTACACATCATATTCCGCGGCAGGAAAACAAACATATGGGTAAGAGAAAAGACACATGTCACAGACATGATTGAACAAGTCAGAAGATGGAAGTGGACGTGGGCAGCGCACGCCAGCAGGATACAAGATAACCGATGGACACTGCGTATCACCACCTGGAAGCCCTACGAAAGGAACCGACCTAGAGGAAGGCGGGCGAGGCGGTAGAGAGACGAACTAGATGACTACTGGAAGGGTACCATTTGGCAGAGTATAGCGCAAGATAGGCAGATGTGGAAGCAGCATGCTGAAACCTTCGCTCAGCCACGGAGCACTATGGTTGCACAATGATGATGATGATGATTAGGGGTCACCCTAAGTGTTAAGTTGTATCCATGTTTAATTTTGACAGACACAGTCCAGCTGTTATGAACACTCCATATTATTTATTATTTATTTTTTAGAAAATTGTTTTAAAATGCTTTACAAGGGATTGAACTTGTCTGTTTTGAGCCAAATGTCTTGCAGATAAAATGGCCCACATGGTGGAGCGGGGCGGTGCATGCCAGTGTTTAACTGATTCGGCGCGGACCTTCTGCCAGCAGTTCCTGACGTTGTGATACTAATTCAGTATCAGCCATTCTCCTATGTATTCTGTTCAACAACAGAAAGTTATCAATGTCTTAAATGATTTATATTATAATATGTTGGGATCGCACTCCAACAAATCTGGTATCATATGATGCAGTGGTCAATTACGAATTAAGTGAAGGCAACCATGCTGCGTTGACACCATTATCTGCATACCCAGGATGGGATATGTACAGGAGGTCCCAAAAGTGAGAACAACTTTGCTGCATACATCTAGTTCTACAGTGTGCCTAAAAGCATGACACATCTATTGATCGTCAGTGGAGATTATTTAATAATAATGATGATTTAGTTGCAATTTAATAACCGACCACCTGCCAACCACGATCAATGACCTCATAAACCAGTCTAAAGACTAATTTCTATGTTATCGGTGGCGTAGCCAGGATTTTGCATTGGAGGGTCCATCCGATAACCAAAATCTTAATATATGTTATATATATATATATATATATATATATATATATATATATATATATATATATATAATTCAAACCCAACTCGTTTAGAATGAATACCGATATGATAACCAGGTTCATTAACCAATGTAGCTGGCAGTTCAGCAAAATCATTCACAGAAGGCGTTAAACTTAAAAAATAAGAGAGAAACGACACATTATTAAAGAGACACCAACTCATACCCCTACGTAATATTAGCCTACAGCCGGCCACCACATTGTCTCAAGCTACATCTCCAAAACCGACTGACAAAGATCTTGGCAAATACCAACAAATAGTCACTTACTGTTTTTTTTAGCTTACTAGCTTTTCTGTATAGAAAGATGAGTGCTCAACATTGATTTTGTGAAAATGAACACCACCGTTTGTCTCCTGGTGGGATTAAGACCGTTTCGGGAACGAATCCAATCATGGAAATAAAAGCATCCTCTTACCATGTGCTTGATTAATAATACGATATCACAGTGTAATGTAGACCTCAAAGTGGAAATAATGATCTCAAATCATAGCAGTACGTCTGGTAATAGACGTGTCTTGTTTGCTGTAAGATTGCTCATATAATGATCCCCCATCATACGCCGTGTTTCTGTTACGAAACGAAGCGGCCGCTAACACAGGCCGGAGGTCGTCTCGTCGACTCATTAGGACAATCAATAATCGTGTCTGCGTGAGCTTGGTGTCCATGAGACATTTCCGCCACAGATTGCGGTGGAGTAATTTGGAAGGATGCGCTCATAAATATAGAGGCCGGACAGCGTCGGAACGTCACTTCTCGCATTCGTCTCACAAGTCGACGGTTCTGTCAGTCCGCGAGCCGAATCGCTTCTCGCTTATTCGCTCCAGTGGATACATATAGCATCACGTTGTTCCACGGGTAAGCGGACTTAAGGTGATACTAACTGTACGCGCATCGAATGTATGTATTTATGTGGTGATAAATAAACAATAAATAAGCTTATATAGCACCATGCAAATCTAGTTATATCTATCCAAGGCGCTTGACATGTATATGTAGTAGATATAAATTATAATAATTACTTAAACATGTGATTAAAATGATCTATACATCATCAATGTGTCTTATAAACAGACTCATAAAACTAATAAATAAGCATATCTAAAAAGTAATTTGACTCCGGACTGACTGTAGGTACACCTACCACAAGGTTTCCGCTGGCACTTTCTGTGAGTTCAGTCGCGTCATTTGATAATTGGTCCTGATCTACCAATCGACGTTGTAGTTCGGGAAATAGAATGATAGTCATTTAAGAGTTATTTAGTTACGCCGTTTGGTTTCTTGTGCATTGCTGGACGACGCTTAGTTACTATTCACGCAATAACTTGACAGTAATGTATTTATGTAAGTGCACTGACGTTGAACGTGCATTCATTTCCTCGGATCATTGGCTTCTGTTCAACCAGTTTTCGATGTTGTTAAGAAAACACAACGTGCGACTATTGTTTATGGGTTACTTTCTTGTGTTACATGTATCTGATAAGCTATGCTTTTCTAGAAGGCCATTTTCCTTTGAGGGAGAACTGAGTGGTACACCGCTTTCCACAAGAGGGCGCCATGGTGATAATGACATTGACAATGTGTGTTTTTTCAAATGAAATTAATTAACCCCGACTGCAGTGCAGATGTTGGGCGCATTTGCTGGACCTGCGGATTCTGCGCTGGCAGTGAGCTATACCTGTGAAGATGTTGGGAAGTTTCTCAACCGAACAGTAGGGTGTGTACTGTAATATGGGTGCGAAGCTTGGACCATGATAAAAGCATAACAAACTACCTTTCGACATCGTATACCGGAGCTGGCGCATGAGGCACACCAGAGTATCTGTAGGACGAAGATTGTCCTTCGTACCAAGATGCGCTTCCCATGTGTGACTGTGGCAGGTTACTTGCAGCGGATGATGTGGTGAAATGAAATGTACCATTTCCTGTCAAGCGAAAACCACTCGTCGAGAGAGATCCGCCTTCCATATCGCCGCTACCCAGAAGACCATGGCTATAAGTCAGCATGATTTATCTGGGCAGTAGCCTACAAGAGAATATCTGCTTTTCATGTTGACGAATTCGCAAGATACCCTTTGGTATGTGGGGAGCGGTGGTCGCGCGGTAGAGCGCCGGACTGTCAATCGAGGGACGGTGGTTCAATCCCACCTACCGCCGTTTCGAAACTTAGGCAATTTCGTTCACCTCACATTGCCTGTGTCTTTCGGAAGATACACTACAAGCCGGTGGTCCCTTCTATCTGGTGTCTATGCCAGGGGAAGTAAAAGATCCCACACAGGGGGTAAATGTGTAATCTGTAGTGGACTCACTAATTCTAGAGAACACCTGCGTTAGCCCAAGTTTAGGCGGTTTGGAGGAAACGACCTGAGACCTGAGGTAGAAGTGATGAAGAATACTTCCCCAGATACAGTGGTGGACAAGGTATTCGATCTGTTCAGTTTCTCGGAAGTGGCGAAGGCTTACAACGGGCCACCGTTTAATGAGAACATGTGGACATTGTCTGCGATGGTGCAGGGTCCACCATCGCAACGTAACCTGTCTCCGGCCAACGCGCAGAGAGTGTGTTTCAACTAGCCACTGATTAAACCTTTGAAGGTCACTAGCAACAAGGGGCTAGCACGGCGCACTGGGTTGCAACAATGCCTCGATCACATCGCAATACGCCTCTTTCTGTTCCAACCACACAGGCCAATGTGTAGCCAAGCTCCGCGTACGAAGTTGTCGGAGGTTGTAGAAGGACCGCAATCTGATGGCGGAGTCGTGACCAAAAATGGGAGACAGAAAGCCAAGAGCAACAACGTCATCGATCGACGCTGGCGACGTAAAGCTCCCGAGGCAGCGAAACACAGGGAAACTGTCTCCATCGTGTCTTTGGTCGACACTAGCAGAAAGAGCCACACGGTGACGACGCGTCGTCAACAAGGATTGCGTGTAACACGAATCACGTCAATGTTTCACGAACTACCACTGCGGCGACAGTGAGGAATAGACAGCGATGGCAGGACCGCCAGTGTTACATCGGCGAGACAGCGATGGCAGGACCGCCAGAGTCACCTCGGCGAGACAGCGATGGCAGAACCGCCAGAGTCACCTCGGCGAGACAGCGATGGCAGGACCGCCAGAGTCACCTCGGCGAGACAGCGATGGCAGGACCGCCAGAGTCACCTCGGCGAGACAGCGATGGCAGGACCGCCAGAGTCACCTCGGCGAGACAGCGATGGCAGGACCGCCAGAGTCACCTCGGCGAGACAGCGATGGCAGGACCGCAAGAGTCACATCGGCGAGACAGCGATGGCAGGACCGCAAGAGTCACCTCGGCGAGACAGCGATGGCAGGACCGCCAGAGTCACCTCGGCGAGACAGCGATGGCAGGACCGCCAGAGTTACCTCGGCGAGACAGCGATGGCAGGACCGCAAGAGTCACATCGGCGAGACAGCGATGGCAGGACCGCAAGAGTCACATCGGCGAGACAGCGATGGCAGGACCGCAAGAGTCACCATCCCCACGGCGAGACAGAGTAAAAGTGACATCGCCCTTCTTGACGAAGAACCACAAAATCGACACGTACCCGAACATATTGAGCGTTTGTTGCAGGTGTAATTCGGAGACTGGATGTTTATTGTATGAACAGTTCGGAGACTTTGTTAAAGTTACATTTCTCGTTATGGGGGACGGGCGTAATATATTCTAAGGTGCTGCCACCTATGTATGTGTGGGCTCTCTGAGAGCAACAACAGCACGTCGAGCATGACGCGATAATAAAGTCGACACGTCCTACAGGGCTTACATTGTGTTATACTTCATGTGCCAGCGTTCAGTAGATATATTTTTCAAGGATGTAGGCGTTACAATTACTTACTTACTTACTTACTTACTTACTTACTTACTTACTTACTTACTTACTTACTTACTTACTTACTTACTTACTTACTTACTTACTTACTATTACTTACTTACTTACTTACTTACTTACTTACTTACTTACTTACTTACTTACTTACTTACTTACTTACTTATTACATGAAAACCCCGATTTCCGGGTAATACCAAACATGTTTGTTATTTGTGTGTGCACGTAATGCGAGTATATTGTTCGCGCGATGTATAATTAAAAATCACCAGTAAAGATAGACCAACTAGTTAATATGCATTAATTTGTTGCCATACTTCCCGCGGTCGCTGTTCTTACAGGATCAGTTCTTAAACGAATAGATGTGTTAGTTTTTGTTGACGTAAACGTCGCCAATTAATGACGTCATTGTGATTGTTGCAATTTCCGGACTAAAGCAGAAGCAGACACACATTTGCGTGATTTCCTGTGTAGTATCATACACATTTGACTTCATACTTATACCACTACGTTCAACTTGATAAACTCCGGTTTATGGTGATTGTAATAAAAGTATCTATTCTAGGTTTTTAAGATTACGCGTATGATCAATGCTGGTGACAGACACCAACTAGCAATCATTTCGCTTCATTGATTTTTAAATGTCCAGGTTTAACCCACTGAGCCATTTTCACCAATCGATGAAGTGTCTATCATGTCATGACAAATGAAACTAAAAACCAAAGATATTAATCTAAAACAGTTATTTTGTAACGGGGTCAAACGATTGTTAAATAGTTAAAGCGAAGTTTGTGACGTCGCTGTGGTTAAAACCTGGACATTATCGCTGCTGCCTTCAAAGGATTCCCACGTATCCCGTGCTCTGTTCTGCTCTGGCCAGGTTTCGTTGTCTTGTCAATATCGTGTAAGTAATTGTAACACTTCTATTATGCCTATATCATTGAATATTCAAGCTCAGAGGCGCAACAAATACAATTAAATCATTTGGGGTAATCATAAACGGGGACAGGCAAAAGTCGTCACTGGAGCATGGAACCGCCGAAAATATAATATTATGGTGGCAATTTCAAAGAAATTAATGTGTTTTTAAGTTTTTACGAAAGGTGGGTATAATCTCAAACAAATTATTTGTAATAGGTGGTTGATTCTAGATTGTTGGCGCAGCTACAATACGTTACAATAACCATTAATCGTCCCAAATGGGAAGCTCACGTGGTAGACGTTCACGCAGCACAACGATATTAGTTTTTGTTATATAGCAGTGTTAATACTAGTAGTAGTGCTCGTGTCCCCACTGTATCCCCTCCTCCTCCCCGATCAAGTCCCCCTCCCCGATCTCGCGTTGAGCAGCCTGGTGGAAGTTGGCAGAAAACTATTACAATGTCGGTTCGTGCGTGCTCTTTCAGATAGATACATGCAGGCAGATTTTGCTACAGAATTAGACTCGTGCAATGGATGAAAAATGTCTTTTAAATTGTCTGTTATCTTCTTGATCACACGTGATTCGTAAAGTTCCTCCACCGTTAGGAGCGTCATGCCAATGATTTTGTTGGCTGACCGGACAACGTGATTGAGCAGCATTCTATTCTTCACTGACAAGCTTCCACCCCAGCAAATAAGACCGTAGCACAGGACTGACTGGACAGTAACTAGGCTCCTAGGTTACAAAATTTCAATTGCGTACGCCAAGGGACCCACATCGAGACACGTAAACTGTTTAGGGCATCGTGTGTCAGCGTGGTGCGGTGTGGCTACGTCTACCTAGACATGTACAGATAGATTCCGTTCTGATCATTCGCTCCGACCGAAGTCGCCATTGTAGCGCATTCAGCTTACGTCACTGCAATGAACTATTAATCACGTCTTTTAAACATGTTACAATCGTTTTTGTCGTTATAACCTTCACCAAAGGCCCAGACTAGACCCACCGGGTCAAACGGGTGAAGCATAACACTCCGCTGCGATCAGTGTATTGTGTCTATTGTTAGACAAGAATGGAAGATTGGCATGGACGAAAATCATTACTGGGCGAGCGAGTAATTAACGCTGATGATTACAACGTCGGCCAATTTCGCGGGGAAAGATGCACACCGATATGACACGCGGCTTCCTAACAGTCATCGTGTTACTCAATTATAGCCAAGACATTAACGCGAACAGTTGGATAAACATGCCATAAGTGTGATTCGAATGTTATAACTGTAGGGCATGATTATTGCATGGATTGTTTGTTAATTATGTATCAGGTAACATTTACGTCGGAGGCAAACACGATTTGTGCGTGGATTTGAACTGCCTCAGTTACATTTGTCCTAACGAGGGCAGTTCGTGGAATACACGCATGAGGGTACATGACAACATGGAGTAATGCACGACACGCACTCATACACAGTGTCACAGTGTGACATTTATGCTAAGCAATTTGGGGGAATTAGCGGAACGTCCACAACAGACGTTCTTGTCGAACTGGTTCATATGTGGTATACGGCGACAGATAAATTGAATTCTTATGTCAGATTTGTAATGCTAGACTTTAGCAAAGCGTTTGAACTTATTAATCATAATTTTTTGCTAGATAAGCTACAGTCGTATGGGTTGCCCGCACATATTTTAAGATGGATGGCAACATTTCTATTAGACAGAGCTCAACGAGTAAAAATAGGAAATGAATATTCCCATTCTGGTCATCCCAATGGGGGAGTACCGCAAGGGACATTGTCTGGACCTAAATGTTTCCTTGTTTACATAAATGATTTAAGAACGACTGATCCATTATATAAGTATGTAGATGACAGTACGTTATTTGAAATATGCGACAGAAATATATTGCTGCTAGATGGACAGAACAGAATGACATGAATTAAAATTAAAAGAAATAATCATTACTTTTGCACAAGATGGCAATTTCAGAAGCACTATCCCGAATATAAAGATTGATGGGAGGGATATAGTACAAGTTTGCCATGCCAAACTATTAGGTGTGACCATTTCTCAGGATCTGACATGGAACAAACACGTGGATAATATTGTGAAAAAGGCTGGTAAACGCTTGTACATGTTATATCAGTTAAAGCGTGAAGGGATTACACAGAAAGATCTGGTCAGTGTATATGTTAGTGTGGTGAGACCAGTTCTAGAATATGCATGTCCTGTATGGCACACTAACTTACCCCAACATTTGTCTGACAATATTGAAGTTATACAAAAAAGGGCACTAAAATGTATTTTTCCTGGATTGGCTTACGCGGAAATACTTAGACGTGTTAACCTAGATACGTTGAATGTAAGACGGGACAGCATTTGTCAAAAATATTTTGATAAAATTAAAGTCGGCACACACAGATTAAATTATCTGCTGCCTGACAAAAGACATACCGAATATAATATTAGACAACAAAATGTGTACCCGTTACCAGTTACTAGAACGAATAGATTCCGTAACTCCTTTATACCGTGGGCTTTATATAACTGTCAGTAAAAAGGCTATTAATACGGTATGATTTGCGGTATCAAATGTATTTCTATTGTATTTGTATGATGTTTCGATGAGTTAATTGTAACCTATTGTAATGTCAATCAAACTCAGTTGAGTTGCTAATAAAACTTGTGTTATTATTATATATAAAAAAATACACATACACACAGTGTCACACACAAACAGTGTCACGCACGCACGCACGCACGCACGCACGCACGCACGCGCACACACACACACACACACACACACAGAATTACTGAGCCTCTATGGAGGCTGACCTTTTGGGCATTTCACCTAGGGCGGCGTGACGTCACACTATCGCCAGCGCCTCGGGCGGTGAAAAGAAAACAAACTCCACCCACTCAAGCGCGAAATGCACACAAGCCGAACCTGGACGACAATGTTTTACTTTCTGACCTAACCAACAAAACAACCACACCCAGCCGCCAAACTTCTCACACATCTTATATAAATTATACGCAACGACACCGCGACACAATAGGGCCTACCACTAAACTACGCGTATTGGCCGAGGTGAGCATGCCGGCTTGCCGCCGAGTTTTGCGCGAGTTTGTTTTATGACTTGTATTCGTTACAGGAATGTAAATGATTTTATTTTGTAACATAGTGTGTATATGTATATAAGATATATAAGGAGAAGTTTGGCGACTGTAATAACACGTCGTTTTCACGTCGTTTTCATGATTAGGTGAAAAAGTAAAAGATCGCTCAATACCCGGCTCCCGGCTTTATTTCGGTCCACAAATTCAGCGTGGACATCTTCTTTGAAGAGTCATCGTCGTTCGTCGTTCAGTGAATTCAAAACAATCTGTGTTCAAATCAACCTTGAAGCATGCAGTTCACAGTAACATTGTCATCGTTCGGTTGAAGTTTAATGTGGCCACCGTGTGGTCTGTGTCGATGTTGTGCAGCCATTCCCTTACCAACTCACGCTTCACTGAACGTTTTTTCGCATTTGAACCTGGAAGAATCTCTTTCGTTTCTCAGCACCTAGCTTCTCCTGCTTTGTTTCTGCATACGTATGGCTGACACTCGGGTATTTTGCTAATGGCATATTTATATAAACAACTTAAACCACGTCGACCCGCTATTATTATTATTCATTATACACTGTCTGCATTCCTGAGAGTAGTGGACAATCTACATCATAATCAACGCATTCTTTCGCGTTACTCCTCGTGAATTAGGCAACAATAGCAGCGCCCATAGTCAATCAAAATTTACGTTTTGAAGATAGTTCAAGGTGCTTAGCATTCACACAAAATTTAAAAACAATATGGTGTGACAATATACTATATGGAATGGTATGTGGGATTTGGGGGGGGGGTTTGAGGACTTCTGAACGTTAAGGTTGCATGTTCCGTTAAGCTGTAACTGTGACGCTATTGTTTGCAGTTCGGCGAATGATGACGTGGACTGGCGTCTTGCTGTTGACCGTCTTAACCGCGTCGTTCGCCGTCGACGGACTCAGCGTGAGCGACAGTGAGCTGGCGGCGGCCTCCGACGCGCTCCGTCCAGACGTGGCGCGTGCCCTGCTCGCATCAGAACCCGTCCTGGCAGAACTCCTCGAGCCCAACGAAGGAAGCTCCCTCGATTATCCCATGCACAGCCTCCGACCCAGACTGAAGCCGACCGCTTTCATGAAACGTAATTTTCGATATCTACTGCGCCACCGAGTGGGAGCCCCGCTGCCGTTCAAGATGAACCGGTGGCTGCAACTGTTGAAAATGCAGTCCCGGAACACGTCCGACTGAGCGCACAGCACCTGTCAACGTCTGCGCTCGTTGGGAAATGTTCCTCTCGGTCTGCTTACCAAATCGCCATGATCCAAAAAATGCAGAACTGTACTAACTAATGTGGTGTGTTTCACTACTAACATCGCCAATATAGAAGGGTGTAAGAATCTTTAATTTATGATCAGTTAATACAATTGTAAAGAGCAATAAATCCACAGTCCCAATCATACTTATGATGGTTTACGTAAAGATAGCTCTGAATAAAACTTTTACAAAAACAATTTGAAAGTTGTATTCACTTCTGTATATGTAGGTTAGCAGTTTTCTATATTATCTACCGATGGTTCGATAAGTTTAAATTGCGAATTGTTCATGAAACGGTAAATGATCGGACACAAATGGTTTGTCTGTGGGCATCACAACATCGCATAACGACCTTGTTAAAACCACATGGACTGTAGGCCTTCGTAGCAGTTATTTAGGATGTGTATACACCTATGACTATCAGTGTATTAGACAACAATAGTGAAATGGTTTGTCGTCATGTGACACAGATTGATCGTCTATATTGATCATCTATGACTGTTAACAGCAAACGTTCGACGGACACATCTTTAACAAAAACAATTTAGTCAGCTTAATGCGGGTTGGTAAAAGTTTAAAGTATCAATTGTAAACTGCATACGACACTAATGCCACGTCAAGCACTGATTTGACGCCATCTTTGTTATTAATTAATATGGCCGCTTGTGGTGATGCACCGGAAGTAGAATTAATCGAGGCGTAATGCAACACTATCTACATCCGCCTAGTGGCAGTCGTCAGAAAGATGGACTCACAGCGTATTAACCTTCGTCTTTAACAGGAGGAACCGCTCGATGTTGTGTACTGATATTAGACAGCATCAGACGAAGGAGAACAAAAACGAATAGACACATGGCCGTTGTCAGAGAGTCACACATTTAGATGCTGTCAATACACACTAATACATAATTTATATTTATTTATTATGTTTTTACATGTAGTTGTTTAGAACATCATTAAATCACTCGCTCACCAATCCCGTGCATATGTCATCACCACATAATTACATCCGCTTCAGTAGTGTTGCCAATTACAAACCCCGGGCTGTGAAAATGTTACGTCAAACTTATCTGGCATGCGCAATAATCGTTACTGTATTACACCTATTCTATCAAACATACACATGACATACGTTCTATAAAACAAGTATACTGAAAACATCTGAAAATTACTATTTCAAAACAAATAAACACAGTTGCATTACGGGTCTTAATTACGAACATTTTCCTCAATTTTACACGTCGTCACGGTTTTCTTGTTTAGCATTCGTTCTCACGACTAATATAAATGGAACGGTGGAATCATCCCACTGGGGGGAAATATCAGCCATGTCTCACTCGTCGCTCTTTGTATGTATTAAAACTATCTCACTCTCCCCAACCATGCACTATTCTTTGGGTCGACTGCCCATAGCATTTTCTCGAGAATGCTTCGATAAGTAGTGAAGAACTCATAAGGAGTTGTGTCCGCATTTGTCCTGTAGGAGGTGGCGTAGGTCACAACTGGGCGAACTGATCAGCCGCGGCGTTCATGTCGACGGGGGCACGAACCGTCTTCGGCTGCTTGGGCGGCTGAAGAGAACGAAGACGAACTAACACCACGTTTGACTGTACTAATTTCTCCTAACGTCGTGCACAGGTACCAACGAACAGATCACATGACAGCCACTTTCGTTTATGTGTATGCGTGCATTGTATGTGTGTGTGCGTTGGTGGTTGTTTTCTTGCCATTTCTAAACACCGTATGAAACTTTATATATATATATATATATATATATATATATATATATATATATATATATACTCCCCAATTCAGTTGTATGTAATGTTTTATAATCATTTCACGCAAAATTAAAATTTCATTTCACGCAATATTAAAACCTATCGAGCGTCCCTTGATGTGTTTGTTCGAATGTGCAATGCATTACTTAGAAAACTGTCAGTTTGTCTAACTGATTCATGGTGTTTTGAACGAACTTAGGGAATCGGCGATAGCGCCTCTGGTGGTTGAAGGGAGGCTCACCTTTGTGACGTCACTCTTCGTTGATTGTTTTGTAGAAGCAGCACTCATAACATCCTGCGCCATTTCAAGGAATTTTGCATCAGCTGTGGCTGTTTTTGTCTTTGTTAAATTATTCATCTGAAATACAAACACGAGACATTATAGAAACATCGTTAATGGAAATAAGATGACGAACACAATATAAACCAATCAGATATAAGCGTTCGATAACGTGTGTGTGTGTGTGTGTGTGTGTGTGTGTGTGTGTGTGTGTGTGTGTGTGTGTGTGTGTGTGTGTGTGTGTGTGTGTGTGTGTGTGTGTGTGTGTGTGTGTGTGTGTGTGTGTGTGTGTGTGTGTGTGTGTGTGTGTGTGTGTGTGTGTGTGTGTGTGTGTGTGTGTGTGTGTGTGTGTGTGTGTGTGTGTGTGTGTGTGTGTGTGTGTGTGTGTGTGAAGAGAGAGTGTGTGAGAGTGTGAGTGTGGGTGTGTATGCACGTGCACATGCCAACCATTCACTGTCTCGCTTGTTCCCACGCACACACGCAAGCACAGAGAAGTGTTTCAAGTTGATTTATTAAAACTTAACCCTATCCACTACCTTCTTTAGGTTGGTCTTCACTTTCTGCGTTGCCATCTTCGTCTTGGCGATCTTTGATCCGGCGACCTTAAACACGGACATATCCTTCTTCTGTTTCTTCTTTCCCGCTTTGTTTCGCCCCATACTGTCCACACGGTGGCGCCACTCGTGTCTCTCCTGCAACAAGTAGCAATTAATTAGTCAATTTCATTGGCTATAAAAATTACATTTATTATATGATTACTGTTATCTAATAAGTCTTTTGGATGTCCACTTTTCTAGTAGTTTGAAAACGGGTAGTAGGCCATTTAATACATAATATAAATGTATACGAACAAGTTTACTTTTAATGTCAGCTTAGTGGCTAGCACATCCGCCTGTCATGCAAGTAGTCTGAGTTCAAAACTCTTGCCAAACACGGTACATTTGGTGAATAAACTTTCATCTCAATATTGGGTATTGTGTATCCTTCGTGATTCGGAAACCACTTTAATGTCGGTCCCGTCTCAAACTGTGACGTAAAACAATCATTGATGACGCCAAGCATCCTGGCAATGACCACATTCAGTGTCAACATAGAAACGTCGGCTTGGTGAATATATATATATATATATATATATATATTATATATATATATATATATATATATATATATATATATAGTATATATATATATAGTTATATATATAGATATATATATATATATATATATATATATATATATATATATATATAATATATATATATTATATATATATATATATATATATATATATATATATATATATATATATATATATATATATATATATATATATATATATATATATATATATATATATATATATATATATATATATATATATAGTATATATTTGTGTATTTAGTACTGAAAATAGCTGACTAACCGAACAAGACCTCGTACATCCATAACACTGTAACCATAACACAAAAAGAACGTTACAAGAACGTTGCCCAGTGTTTGCGACAACAACAACAACAACAACAACAATTACAACAACAATTACAACAACAGCATTTAACGGATTTTAATCAGCTATCCAAACGTTAGTGTTTGTAATTCAGTGCCCCTGTTGCGAACCGCAGACGACAGACGAGGCTGGCACAGCAGCGGTGGTGGATTTGCACTCCTACGAAGGTCCCGTTCGACGGGGGTCGTGCGACTCACCGAGTGCCAGTTGACGTTTAGCGTTGTATGGATCATGTGTGGAATTTTGGCGGGAACTCGTCATATGTGTAGGGCTCTCACAGAACGTGCACACTCCATGCTCCATTCATTTGTCAACACTCTAAACGCGTCATCTGTGCAACAATGTGATAAGCTGACAACACCAAAGTGTTTTCAGTGACGAACAACTCGAGCCATATGGTCTGACAAACAGACAGAAGTTATCCCAAGAACGACAACTATTCCTGTCGTGCGCATCTTTAAGCCATCTTACTCTATAAGTTGTCAAACGCGTTATTTGTCTAGATCTTAAACGCAGTGGACATAATGTCCGAACGTGATGAGTGAACTCTTCAGATATTATAATGACCCGACTTTCAAGAATGTCTAAAACTTAAAACGTGTAATCCTAGTTTAGTATGTTTAATAACTCAAGCAATCCACAGAGTGTGGCTGTCTACCTTAACCGCGCGCATGAACCATTGGTGGAGTAAAGAGGCAAATGTGTGTGGACGGGGAACAAATCATGTTCCAGAAAATTCGGAACATTTCACTTTGTGTGTGTGTGTGTGTGTGTGTGTGTGTGTGTGTGTGTGTGTGTGTGTGTGTGTGTGTGTGTGTGTGTGTGTGTGTGTGTGTGTGTGTGTGTGTCGTGTACGTGCGTGCGTGCGTGCGTGTGTGCGTGTGTGCGTGTGTCACTGTATGTGGCTGTGTGTCCCTGGTGCGTGGGTATCTCAGGCGACACACAAGACCTCAACTCCACGGCAATGGATCATTATTTTTGTTTATTTAACGAAACAATGGCGTCAATAATACATCCATTAGAAACTACCATAAGATTTTCAAACTGTGCAATGGATGATGTAGGTTTAAACCAGGTATACAGACAATTATATAATTAAGTCCATGATTAACTCAAACTTATCAAACACTCAATCGAACATCTAAGCGCATTTTAAAAGTACCCACACACTCACATGATAAATTAATCCTTGAAAGCACAATACAAAACTGTTCCAATAATTAATCGAACAATCTATCAGATGTCATTCCTCAAATATTCAATGGAATATTCGATTCATTCAAACAATCACCGGAAGCTGCAGCAGTCCCCTGAATTAGATGGAAACTGTTTCGTATCATATTTCCTTAGTTCGTTCACTCGTGTTCACTCAATAATAGAATATAAAATACACATCTCAGATCTGTCTCAGCGTATCTGCGGTACGTTACTTAAAATGATCATATAAGCACCACTACAAATATGTCAACATTCGTGTAATGTGCTTTGGAATCAATTGAGTTGGGTGATATGTTGATCTAAATAAAGTGTTTTATTCTCACAAGGGGCTCCTCGATACAGCGACTAGTTCTCTCAGGAGTCTCCTCGGCCTTCGTTTCATTATTCCAGTGTCATACATTGCACCATACTTACTGTCAATTTATGAATGTGTATTTTTATGTATTTATTGTATCAAGTACGGGACAAATAAAACAAACTTCTTCATCTACCAAGTTGTTTTGACAAGCAATGTCATAGTCACATCCGCAGTGTCAGCGATTTGTTAATAGCGGACTCAACAAGTCGGTTTTAAATGTTCGGTGCCAATCGGGGCTGTTTCAGTAGAACTGACTACATTAGACGAAGCAGGTTTGGAATGGTGACAAATCAATGGTATGTTGCCGTGACCGTATCTCACGCAGTATAGGTCGTTCGTAAGTGGCAAACATACTAACCACTAATCGCTGGTACCGGTGTTGTTAAAACAGTGGGCGACGGCACATGTGCTGCAATGCGGTATGGCAAGGACCCAATAGGACCTCGGTACTATGTGCAATGGCAAGGACCCAAAAGGACCTCAGTACTGTGTGCCGTGGCAAGGACCCAAGAAGATCTCGGTACTGGTTGAGCTGAATGAAATCAACTACATGTTTTGTTCCTGGTGATGCGCACGGATTGCTGTGTATTAACGTACTACAGGACAATTCCTGTGCGGGTAAACTCGCACGGTCTCCTGACATACTGTGTGTGCAGTTTTATCAATGTTTTAGATGAATGTAGATCGCAGTGAAAACGGTTTAACATGTACCATGCAAGTACAGGGTAAACAGGTGTTTAAAACCTGATGGTGTACGGAGGATTCCGTGGTACGTCGGACAAGTTCAAATGGAACAGTGGTACATCTTAAAGGAACCAACTGACTGTGCAAACATAGCGAATGGGCAGTAGTTTTCACAAACATCACTGTTACCTCGGGGTGACTTGCAGGGATCAGTATGGCTGTTTGTTTGGCCACGTTTCTGGTCAATTGGTTCCATTTGCTGAAGCATCTGCGGCTCAAGACTCGTGTCCGATGACGCATTAAGAGTACGGTCGACTTTTAAACTAAAGCCATTTTGGGGGGGAAACGCCCATTTCTTTCCATGAAAGTATGTTTAAACAGGGACTTTGCCAAAACACTTAAAACCTACATTGCAACCACTTGAGCAAATATTTTGCAACGTGACATCGCGGGAGAAGATGTTATTGATGCTCCACAAACAGACAACAAAGTTCTACTTATAACTCTTTGTACTTCACTTCCGAGAAGATTTATTTCTAGAACATAAACAACAAAACCTGGGTCACTTCGACTCTAAATGACTTACCTTAGCTTACGACTTGCGGTATTTAAGCACTCTATAAAAAAGACAGTGAGTCCAACTAGGTTATTTACTCACTGCGTGCGATATTCTATGTCACCAGCTTAGACACCAGGTAGACTATAATCTAAACTGAACTCTAGCCGAATGAAATCTTGTCGGAATGTACATCAGACACGAGGACTGGATGATATATATATATATATATATATATATATATAATATATATATATATATATATATCAAATGATCAATCATTTTTTCCAAAAAAAAGACACGAGGACTGGATGATATATATATATATATATATATATATATATATATATATATATATATATTATCATCCAGTTATTTTTAGTGTATTAATATAATATATTTAATATCATTTTAATATATATATATATATATATATATATATATATATTATGATATACATATATATATATATATATATATATATATATATATATATATATATATATATATATATATATATATATATATATATATATATATATATCATCCAGTCCTCGTGTCTGCTCAAGCTGTTTACTCCATGCCAGTATCGGCTTCTGTGGAAAACATTAAAATACGCTGCAGTAATAATACGCAGCACTACATTTAGCCAGAAACTCATTCTCACAGCTGAGTGAACGTAGAGTGAAAGACCTTGCCCAAGGTTCGACACAGCTACACGGACTCGAGCTCGGGTGGAGTTCGATGGTCCAGCCGTGCGCTCCGCGTGCCGTACAGCCGATGATGGACTCACTTGTATACCAATACCATGTCCTCGCTTATGCCTAGATCCGTTTCAAATAACGACAGCTCTTTGATTATTCGCTTTCTAAAAGCTATTCCACATTCAGTAATACACTAACCTTCCCGCAAAAGGCACATTCAGTTGCGAGGGGTGTTTCAACAGCTCCGAAAATATCCGATCTATTTCGGGTGAATTGTTTTTTACCTTCCGACATTCTTTGCTATTCCTTTGGATTTACATATATGTAACTGTCCTAAATGATACGACATCTCCCCATAAACTGGGGAACTTAATTACATCTTCAGACAATACTTCACTGGAGCAAATATAGTTTTGGACACCCGCTGGATGTTGCTAGATAGATGCTAGTCTAATCGGATGGAATCCTCACTGACTTAGCACGATCTGCCTTTTAAATTGCAATATTTAGCAATGGTCCCTTCTGTTTATTCCACCGGTGACATAAGTTAGGTGGAATGTAACATTCACACCGATCGAATGTAGGTCACCATCATCATTCGTCTTTCATAGCGAGGAGGTGTTTTTTCGCGTATAACATGTCGTGGCCGCGTAAGACGTACAGTACAACTGAACTGCTCTATTTTCCTCATCCGTTAGTTCTAAACATAAAGTATACGACATAAGAATGATTTGTATTTGTGGCTCGGGGGCCCCCCCGCCCCCATCACCAACCAGCCAGGCGTGGCGCCTACGATCACTACCTATTAAATACGTCACTGCATTGCGCGCGCGCCGCCATCGAGAATGAGGTCAAGTTCGAGAGGCGAAACTTTGCGAGCGCGGGTCTATCAACACTGCGTCGCCTACGGTCGTTCATTGTGCCATTCACTCGCGGACCAGCAGTGTGAAGATGGCATCTCTGACGGCGACGTGCATCCTGATGCTGTGGATCGCCCTGTCGACAGGTAGGCCAGACGCAACGATCCACGCACCTACACCACCGCCACCACGCACAATAACCTCGTAAACATTCGTCGCATTCACCAGCGACTCGCGAAGCGGACTGACACTGACAGTCAACGAGAACAGGCCCATTACCGACGTTAGCGACTTCATCGTCTTCCGACATGCGTAGTAGCCGTTCTACTCCGTTGAGTTGTAACAGTGTAATCTCATTCGGCTCACCGTTGCCTCTAACATTCCATTGATAAGTGTTGCCGAATCACAAAGCAACGGCGACGTGCTCGCGTTGTGGAAATAATTATAACACTAATCTGACCGATTCGCGTGTGTAACTCAATCCATAACAACGCGGGCTGCCGATCTCGTAATAGGATACGATCGACTGGAAATAGAAAAGATGTCGTTTGTACGATACATCAAAATCACTGTGCATGCGCGTACACGTAGTACACAACCTAACGCAATAAAACGAACATTTTGTTTGATAAAATCTTGGCAATAAAGCTTAAAAACACAAACTATAGTTGTGACAATTAAAACGATAGTTGCAATTTTCCATTTGTCATGTTATGTTTTAGCCTATGTCGGGCTACATATATGTGAAACTGTTATAAAAAAAACATTCATAGTAAAAAATTAAGTATCATTCCAAAGTTGATCTGATTAGTGTTGTGAACATGGACTTTCATTTTTTAAAAGGGATACAATTATGGTATGTGATCATTCATCATATTCATACAACGCAGTGAGATTAGTGGATAACACACGTGAATAACAAAATAAAAGTAACTTTTCATACACGACTACAGTACAATCTAAACTAGCGCCTGGATATGTAAGCGATAACGAACTCTGTGGGGAAACCAAGACCGCACTGTGCCTATCAAATGGTCAGCTATTCCGAACACGTCGCACTAATCAATACGACTCATGTGTTCTTAGCCTGTTGATACAGGCCTACATGTAACAAAATCATACCGAACAATCAGTTGCGAGTATCTGCGATTCCACCGTAGCTGTTGGAATATATTTGGTGGTTGTCGCACTCGTTCCAAAGATCATACACACTATCCTTTGTGTTCACTTCGTTTCGTTGTAGTTAATATGAAATGCATAATAATTAACAATATCGCACAGTTACAAATGTGTGTCACCTGTAATGTTCAACTAGTGGAATTGTACAGTGCTAGTTCACAATACAGTGTTTTATTGTCGACAACAATGTATGGTCAAGTGTTTGTTTGTTTCTTTCTTAACGTGCGGCTAATAACGCAACCTTTTGGATAGTGTTTTCCCACACAAACCGATGTTACAATTAAACAAGACTATCTTGGTGTTCAAACCTTCAATAATTGAAACCGCAAACTGTCGAAATAATAATAATTGCAACGGTACTCTGAATTATAATTCAAATTTAGTATAACTGTTTTATTTACATAAGTACAACTAGAGGCAAACGCGAAATCGCTGTCATATGTAATAACAGTTTTATATGAATAAACTAGTGGGAAGAACGTGTTTGTAATGCCATACTCACTATAGTATAAACACGCACCTAACGCGGTAGATTAGAGTCGTTTTCAATTCTTTGGAAACGAACAGCATACTCAATGAGGGTGCATACACCGTATATTAAGTGTTATTATTTGAGAAGTGTGTTAAGCATTGACTACTGCTCTCGGACAGAACAAAAGTGGCATTCGAGGAGTTTCCGAAGTAAACACTTATGTCCTAGACCGCAAACCTCTTGTGGCAAGAAGCAAACTGAAGCCGAGTTCTATATACCCGACTGGGCAATGCGCCAATATCGAAACAATTACTGCCCAACAGGTTAATATGAATAACAAAGCAATCAACACATCAGTATGTCCACAACAGCTGTGTAAAACAAACAATAATTATATACAAGTGTTTTCCAAATATGTTTTCCGAAACCGTCGGATACACTGAAACTTCTCTTTACGAAACGTTATCAGTTTGTTTGGCTGTCGTTATTCATAACAGAGAGTACACAACGAAAGCCGACGATCGTCTTACCGCTGTCGTCAAAGTGTGGAGCTATCATGATGTAGACGTAATTTCTTGATACCAGCAAGACGACATTGAATATTATAATGATATATTTCTGTTAGTGCTGATTCTTTCAGTGGTGGTACTATCTCGAAACTCGGCCACGATCGTGTTTCCCTCTAAACATACCTATATATTTATGTGCAAGCTCGATGATAATCATAGCCATATACGCGACGAACAAAGGATCGTAGGAAAGGACAATAGTAATGATATGTTGTTGTTAGTTTCGTCGCGCGAACAGATTGTATTCAAACTAGTTAGGTACGTCACAGCAACACATAAATTATTAATTTTCACATAACCCTAATTTAAATGCGTCTTGGACAAAGTTACGCTAACTGTGTCAAACTGAACATTTTAAAAGTCACATAAAACTGTGCTTTAAATGTGCCTCTATAACAGTTACACTGCCCAAAATGTGCTGGTGAAATATAAATTACACAAAAATGTGAGCTATGACTTGTGAATGTAACATTTTAAGTAAGAAACTGTCATTCTAAACGTGGTATATGGTACTTGTCAGCATGAAATGGCAGCGTCATCAAAAGGTTCGTGTGTATGTAGTCAAGTTATAAAAGCGAAAGAAAGCAATACCTAAATTTAGAAACTATCACTTTCACGAATGTTTAGCCCACGCTAACATCAAACACTGGCAGCGAATACAATGAGCAAACATGTGCCCTTGATGAACGACATCACCCAGCTCAGTGCTGCTGTAACATAATCAAACTCCAAGAGGCGGTGTCTTTATTATAAAACTTATGTCTCGTCACGAACTGTTTTGTTCACAAACTAACTCTAGTAATAAAATTGTTGTATCCATAAGCCAACTTCAAGAAGAACCGACGTCTTCTTGGGTCAACTTTAAGAGAAACTCTGGTCTCCATACCAAATCAACACCAAGAACTGCGGTCTTCATATTAAAGGCAAACTCAACTTCCGTCGTCCACAAATTGGTCTAGACGTAAGCTGACTTCGGTCCAAGGCAAACTGCGTGTTGTGATGTGAGAATTAATGAATCCATTGTTGTAAAGCCAATATTATTTGACCAAACTATACACAATAGCATGATTACCACGGAACGACGTGTATTCAACCAAAAACGTAGTAATAATAACGTCTTATAGTCGGTTTAAGTGTTTACAACGGTACAAGTATAAGTACACGTTGTATTTCTGGATATTTTCTCAGTATTGCACAGCGGTGACCAAGTAGCAGTGTACAGAAATTTCGTTGGCAAAATGTATAAACAATATTAATATGGACTGCGGTTCTCTACTGGACACGAATGGCATGGCGTCATATGTCTATGAATCTCTAAAATCTCGTCAGACTGGTGAAGCAAGCACGCAATTCCCGCATGGCAGAAAGTAAACTTACTTAAAAGTTAGGTTATTAACCTTCAAATAGTTGCCAATGACCAGTGTCAGTCCACAGAATCTTTATCATAAGAGATCATCATTTGCCGGATTAACAGTGTGCTCGGGCTAGCTTTTTATCACAGGAGTGATCACGTCGCATTCAGCGATGCCCGTATCGCCACTTCAAAGACTTTCGCTCTACCATGAATGGACACGCTTGAATGAACGTACGTGGGACAACTTACGTAAATGAACCAGCGAGGTTAGCTGAGGCCAGTGATGCGAAAGTGACCTGCTGTTGTGCACGTGATAGTTCCTGTCTGTCGCAACCAATGCCCACACAACAAAACACGTGGCATCCCATGGACAAAGACACAACGGTTTTCCATCTGTGTGGAAAATAATACTGGAAAAGTATTCTTTGCTAGGAAACTAATATTTGTAACCTGGAGAACCACTGTAATACCAACAAAAGAATAACAAAACAAAAAAACACGATAGCATAACATTTCCGAGTTACAACAAGAGCTTGCAAACTGGCGGAATAGCATCGCGTTGAAGCCGTTTGATACTAACCTGAAAGTCGCTGTTTGCAAGTGGCACGTTGGCATCTAATAGAAACACTCATTACTGTCTTACTCTGCCAGCCAAGGTAGCATACACAATGACATTGTTGTAATAGCTTAATAGCATGACTAATTTGAACGGGAAACAAGAGGGCAGGCTGAACAAACAATTGTGGTGTCCGTCGACGTCACAGTAAATAAAGGTGAAACACATTTACCCAGAAAAACTCGGCTAATTATGCACCTTACACCGACGTACGAGTTCGCGTAATTTACACAACGAGCAAGTCGTTAAAACACCGAGCCAGGGCGCACTGGAACCTGCACAACGCCGTCGACGGTGTTCCTGGCCCGAGGCAGGTCATTCATGCCCCGGCCGACAGTCATCAGTCGTCACACGAATACCGCCGTACTTCCCACAACACAACACAACACAACACAACACAACACAACACAACACAACACAACACAACACAACACAACACAACACAACACAACACAACACAACACAACACAACACAACACAACACAACAGACAGTGGTCTCTTGAACTGGGCCTACCGTCTGGCTGGCAAATGTGATGGATCACATAACAAAAACATTATCTGTAACTGTGAGGCGGAGACGGACGAGGGGGTGTGACGTCACTGACGAGTGAGTTCTGAGGACGTTTGTACCGGACCACCTAGGTGACTCGGCTGCCCGCTGCTGGTTTAACACACACGCAGCAACAGAATGTCGGATACAAACCAGGCCGGCGAACCTCGTGACCTCGTCGGGGCAACTGAACACCCTGAATGCAGAGGTATAAACACACACCACCATGCAGACACACGGCCGGTGCAGGGCGTTCATGTAGGACACTTGCATATGACTGGGTGAACATTCTAAGTACTATTTATAGAAACTACAGCAATTATGACAAAAAGAGGCGAGTTGTACGCTTCTGAAGAGGAACGCCATCGCCGACATACGAATATTATGTTTAGGTCCGAAGACTGTGAAAAACTATTAGCAATTACTACTGATCTTTTTTCGGCTGTGTCGTCGAAAAAGACAGCTACTCGAAGGGCACTTTTCGTAAAGGATCTTTTTTTCTGGCCTAGAGACAAAGAGCTCGTGTTTCAAGCTTATTCTGACGCTCAACGCCACAACAAATTCAACCCCCTTCCATTGCTCTAGCGCACCCACTTGTATGATGTTGTGGTTGCATGTTCCGCGCGTTGATAGCGGAATGAACGAATAGTGACGTCTAGTCTGTACATGTATACATCGGTCGGCTGCAGTCTAAACATGTTACAAAACTAACTAAAAACATACCCACTTTCCTTGTCATTTAAAATATAACATGTTCTTGGTACAAGAAGAAATACAGCGTATGTAGAAGGTGTACTGTCCATAACATAGCGTGCTCGCGATTTGAATGTTGCGCCCATAAGAAGTTGAAACTGTAAAGAAAACACTTAGTTTGTAAACAAGCTTTAAAGCTTCTTTACAAACTAAGTTAGCAGCGAACGTACTACTAATGTAGAGCTGGTACTGAGTACACCTGGTTCAGTGAACGGTCTACTACTGTAAATAACCGACTGATTCCGCGTAACAGACTAGACTATGTTGCTTTAATCTTCTTCGCTCAATCTGAAACACACACACGCACACACACGCACACACACGCACACACACGCACACACACGCACACACACACACCGCCACACGCACGCACGCACGCACGCACGCACTCACACACACACACACACACACACACACACACACACACACACACACACACACACACACACAGCCTCATAAGAACACCGGCCTCCCCACACACGGCCCCCCACGCTACACACAATATATACACACAGATGAGACGATTAACCTGTCCGTTTCCGTTATGACTCGACGTTTTGATGTTGTGTTCCTATGGACACTTATCTGCCGATGTCGGATACCCATTCACTACCACCTTGGCCTGGTTAGGTACAGCGTACAACCATCTTATCTGCGTCTACATCAACGTTGATCAAAGCGAGGCATGTCGCCCGACAGATTCTCTTGTTTCGCCACAGGCCGTACAACCGCAGGCTAGCCGACAAACAACATGGCCGACAATCAACACACGCAGACCACCTAGATTACGCATCGTTATCACAGTAACCCACAGAACCTTGTTCAGTGTCACGTGATCTGCCGATGTACCGGACGGAAGTCTTTAGAAGACATTGCGTGCGCCGCTCGGCGAGTGGAAAATTCTTCGTTTGTTTCGTTTGCTGTTTGCTATGAAAACGAATTGTTCTAGACTAGTTTGGTGTATTCGGTTGTATGTGCATAATTTCAGAAAAATTGTTACGATGCTTGTCAAAACCGATGTAACATTTCGGAATGGCTTACTGCCTGCGTTACTTTCTATTAATTGTAATTAAAAAGAATCAGCATAAGTTATGGAATTGCTAAAATAACAAAAAAGCAAAACGTCATTCTTTAATTGACACCACCTGGCAGGCCGTATATAATCAGGCATTAAGTCAAGAATGTTACATAATGATCTGTTTAATCAGTCACATTGTCATCGGCTAGTCTGGCAATACGCCATTGACAATGACTTTTGTAGAGTTAACCCAGCCGCAGGTCGTTGAAAAAAGTACTCCGCCAGTGTTTATCGGTCGCCGCGTTCCATGTCGTAAGCGAGTATCGTTGGGTGCACGTAACGTGAACTTTGAGCCGTGCGTAAGGCGAAGCCATTCAGGTCTGCGTAAACACTTGCTCATTGATAAACGCTTCTTCGTCGAACACGTCTTGTTTGCTATACGCGGAACCCGTCACTCGACCATATAACAATCAATACCTGTAACTATACATATCGCAGTCGATTACCGCCGCCAACGCCGCGGAAGGAAACAGCACAGGAAGCATTTAACTCGTCAACCACCGTTGACTTGTGTAATTTAACAAACTAGTTGTTCAAACGAACCACCTGGATAACAGCTGCGCTGTATTAATTCCGCGTTTGGCACAAAAACAAAAAACATCATGTCGAGACGACTATTTATAAAGCAAGCTGGGAGATTTCATGCAATCACCTTATAGGTCTAGACTCGTCTATACAAAATTAGACTTCCGCGGAGGCAAATACCGTTGATCATTAATCCGCTCTTTGTGCGTCACGTGTTCTAAATTTATGTCATGTGATTGGCTGTCGACAGAAATCATATTAACTACGATTGCTTTGTTACGTACTTTATTATGTATGACAATTGCATTTTTACTGAGAGGTTTGGCAGTCATATTATGGAAAAACACAGCCACTCAGAATCGTGTATCGCAATCGGCAAATTAAAGTTTGTTTACTTTGTTCGTTTGATTGTGGAGTGTACGGCATTTGACAAATACAGAGCGACCATTCACTGTGCACCAGTGTAGCTGCTTTCCAGTGCGTCACGTGGGGCGTGTAAGAGTTCTTAAAATAACACACAGTTATTACGCTAGCCTTGTCAACCACTCTCGTTAAAAGCCAACTTGTGGTCGACATTGTTCCTTATTCCACATAATGAATATCAGGTGCTATATTAAAATAAGGTCCAGAAGAGGCAGGTTTAAATCTCCCGATTTCGTCTAAAGCGAATCTTTTACAATTTTAAACTGTTTGTGATGTAGGTAATTTATCATTAACATTGTTAACACCATTAATTTATATAATTATATGCCTACATTTAATTACAAATGTGTTTTAGTCACTTATAACCCTGACAAGATATCAAAAAAATTCTAGTTTGGGCTCCTACTCATATAGAAATAATATTCGGCTCAGTTCGCCAGTCTCCGGTTTTGTCCGACAAGTTCACCGCGTTCAAAGTCAACGGTTATTGTGTGGGTTATTGCGCGTACATGAATATTCACTATAATCGGGCTACAAATTAACCATCCACGTGGCAGCAAGTTGAAACTGATTCACACAAAAACAGTTATGTATTGACTCTTTGTGCACATAACACCCAAGTTATGCACTGATTTGCAAGAAAAAGTAGAGAAAATACTTATGCCAAATAATTACGTTTTGATACACTACACGTCGAATGAATATATGCTTAAAAGAATCCCGTTAACATGAAAACCAGTGCTGATGTTATTTTGGGCCAATTAAATCCTAAAAGCACAGGATATTCACGAACGACTGACAAGATTAATAGGTGGCGGGGGTACACTCAACTATGGAAATAATGGACGTTAAAAACGATGCTGAGCACCAGGTGGGTCACGTGTTACCACCCGCTGCTCGGTGTCTCTTGAAGCCATTGCAACGGTTTCTATACATCACGTCCACCTCTGCTTTGTGAGTGCTGAATTGAATTCGCCGAGGTTTTTAAGTTCACCTTTTCATGTAGTTATTCTTCATTTATATAAATCATTTGGAGCCTGAGCAGAGTCAAGTATTCCGAAATGCCAATGAACACCACATGTTACCAGGTGACATTTTACCAAATGGTCTGAGAAATGCCAAATGTTATTATTTATTTATTTTTGGAAATCATTAATTTAAGACCAAGGCACGTTAGGTATAAAAACATAGTCCTTTTTATTTACCCAGAATCCCAGACAGATTGTCTCCTCCTTCAGCACCAGCCACCGTGCCGAAACTTGGACAATTTTGTTCACCCTGCGTTGCCTGTTTGTTTTGGAAGAGATACCATAAGCCACTGGTCCATATGTCTGCGCCCTGGACCAGTATAAGTAAAACGTCGCACGCAGGGAATTGGGAAAACAACTTACCGTGAGACACTGAGCTGTGTATCATTCGATAAACTTCCATTGGCATTAATGTTCCAAAATAAACCCTCCCAGTTCCAGCTAACTAATGGTAGAAAATGTGGAAACATTATTGAGGAAAATCTTAAATTAATAATAGCATCCAAACTTTCGTGTGCGGTTTGGTGGGCGGTTAGATTACCGATGAAAGAAAGGCGACTTGTCACGGAAACACGTGACACATGTCAATGGTTATGTGAAGACTTAATTGGACTTCGAAAGGCGTGTCTGCTGACAGAGGGAATTTAAATGTCCCGTGTCGCGTACAGTGATAGTATATAGCCCGAAACAAACATGTCCACAAATCATGTTTTGTCGCTTTATCACCGCCTGGCGACCTCGTGTCGAGTGCGGTCGTCAGCCGGGCCGTGGACCATGCGCACTCCGCATACGTTTTGACTTCCCCATAGGCGGCCATTATGACGTTTCCATCATTGCTTGCGAGTTTTTTTCTATCAGGGCATTCATATTTCCATACATTGGTCTATCTATCTATCTATCTATCTATCTATCTATCTATCTATCTATCTATCTATCTATCTATCTATCTATCTATCTATCTATCTATCTATCTATCTATCTATCTATCTATCTATCTATCTATCTATCTATCTATCTATCTATCTATCTATCTATCTATCTATCTATCTATCTATCTATCTATCTATCTATCTATCTATCTATCTATCTATCTATCTATCTATCTATCTATCTATCTATCTATCTATCTATCTATCTATCTATCTATCTATCTATCTATCTATCTATCTATCTAACATCTGTCATAATTTGACAGCTCTCATACGCGCTGCACAAATACACAATTTCTACCCACTCAACACTAAGTAAACCCTCACAGAAATTAAAACAACTTGCATAATGCCATTTCTGTCGGGGACTCTTTCGGTAATGGCGGACGAATACCTCGTTGTTGTCTCTCGTCGTCAGCTCTTGGAGCTCTTTACACCCGACTACCCTGCAGTGTGCACAGCAGCGGGACACGATACTTTTAAGTATTTGTCCCCACGTGAAATACACAAACATTGGAAAACACATAAATCTGCGGTCACTACTGTTCATTAAATTCAAGTTAGCGCGGTGGACGTGTTAAATGAATGAAGCAAGTAAATAAATTGGCCATAAAACACGAGCGTATGTCGCCTATCGGCTCGTCCTCACTGGCTGTTGTTTGATACACATTATAGACTTCAGTGAACACGAGGTTGTGCCTAGCTGTTTGTTGTCACGTCTGGCAGGCGTGGAACATTCATCGATCGATCTGTCTATAATAATCATATATTTCTTATACAGCGCCTCACCAACATCACTGTTCCGGGGTGCTTTGCAATGGTTAATTATTTTAAATTAATTAAAACATACTAAATATACTATCTGCTAAGATATGCTATCATTACTATGAAATAAAATCAGTTATAAATAAATATAATAATAAATAATAATATAAAATAATAAATAAAGCTTTATTGCCATTTTCAACATGCATTACATGTTAAATTGGAATGTCCTTAAAAAATAAATAAGTAAATAAATGCATACACCTTATTAAAATAATAACAATACACTAGTTATTATTATAAACAACCTGTTTGCGCTATCCTCGGCCAGATGGTACCCTTCCAGTAGTCGTTTAGTTCGTCTCTCCATCGTCTCGCCGGCCTTCTGCTAGATCATTTCCCTTCGTAGGGTTTCCAGTGATGCGAGATGTCCATCGGTTATTAGTAAAACGTAATTCTAATTAAATAAAGGCGTATAATTCCCTTTTCATTATAATTTAATTTTGGATACCAATTTTGGGGTAACAACAATAACGTCACGTGACGTATGCTTGCAGCGGGACACAGCCGCCGTCGTGGCGACATCGACAACGCCGTGTCGTCGACCCGCACCGTCGATGACGTCACGAAGGTTGACGCGGCCTTCACGAAGTACGTATTCGACGAGCAGCTGTCGGGCGCGGTGCTCGGCGTCGTGCACAAGGACCGACTCGTCTACGCCGACGGACGCGGCTTCGTGCGGGGACACGACGCCGAGGCGGGCACCCTCATGCCCGTGCTCGGACTGTCCAAGCTGCTCACGGCCGTCGCTGTGCTCCGACTCGCTGACCACGGCAAACTGCGCCTCGGCGACAAGGTGTGTACAGGTCGTCTGCCGTGCCTTGGGGTACATGTGCACTGTGCCAAACATTGTCCTCTTGATTGTTCACGTGTCTGTCCCCGTTGTTCCTGACGTTGTCCTCATGATTGTCCCCGTCATTGATTGTCCTCGTCACTGTCCCAACATCGTCCTCGTGACTGCTCCCGTGACTGTCCCCGTCATTGTGCTCGTGACTGTTCCCAACATTATCCTCATGATTGTTCCCGTGACTGTCCGCGTCATTGTCCCCAAGACTGCTCCCGTGACTATCCCCGTCATTGTGCTCGTGACTGTTCCCAACATTGTCCTCATGATTGTTCCGGTGACTGTGCCCGCGATTCACCACCTGGCTGTTCCCGTGACTGTTTAATACGCTATGGATGCAATGTGTCGCGTGATTTGTTGTTGTCACGCTTGTCGTGACCTAGTTAAGACCCCCCACTGACACGGCCACTTCCTGTCCGCAGGTGTTCGGCCACGGCGGCCTCCTCCAGCGTCACCGCCCGAAGGCCGGCGACCGGCGACTGGGCGATATTACAGTGGAGCACCTGCTGCGCCACCAGGGCGGCTGGGACGAGACGGTCGAGCCGCTGTACGACCCGATGCTCAACGAGCTGTACGTGTCTCGCCAATACAACGTGACGGACATCGCGGGCGAGCTGGGCAAGCATGGCGGCCGGCTGGAGCGCGCCGACATCATGCGCTACGTGCTCCGCCAGCCGCTCGCGTTCGCGCCCGGAAGTCGCGTCGCTCACTCCAACTTCGGCTACTCGCTGCTCGGACGCGTGATCGAGGCGGCGTCCGGACACGATTACCACGCCTACGTGCGCCGACACGTGCTCGTGCCGGCCGGCATGTGGCACACGCGCATCGGACCCGACCCGCACGAGGAGGGCGAGTTGCGGGTGAAGGCGATGCAGATGGAGAAGGTGGAGAGAGAAGCCGAGGGCCGTCTGACGAGCGACGCGGAGACGACGACGACGACGACGGACAAACACCGCGAGATCTATGACCTGCTGCGACCGGAAGTCATCGACTCGACCCTCGGGTGGCACTCCAACGTCTACGACCTCGCGCGTCTCGTCGCCAACGTCTTCGAGAGCCGCGACCCCAGCACCGCTATATTGCGCCCGGAGAGCGTGAAGCGCATGCTCGCGCGACCGCCACTTCCGGTGCGACAGCACAGCGAGCGGTGGCAGGGAATGGGCGACTTGAGAGTAGAGAACGACAACAAGTTCTGGTACGAGAGTCACGACCCGATCCTGCACACGACCATATTCCTGTACCACCAACAGGGGGCGCGCGCTACGACCGGCCGACGCCAGCCGCGCAGCGCGGCGACCGCCAGAGCGGATGTGACGATGCTACTGCTCGGGATGACCCACAAGCAGCGGAATCATCTGACCGGAAGTCTGCGCCACCAGATCGCGGAGTCGCTCGACCTGGACGCGTACGGAGACGACGTGCTGCTGCGTGACCTGGGCGGCTCCCGACTCACCGTCAACGGGAGGGACCTGATCGTCAAGTACCGCGTCGAGGAGCATCGGTTCGCCGCCCTCGCCAGTGCCATGCGCCTCGAAGGCTTCTACCCCGACTGGATCCACGGCTACAGTGACGGCCACCACTCCTACTACGCGATGATCTTCGCGCGCGCCACCGACGACAACCAGCTCAAGTTCGTCGTGCATACGTCCGCCTCGAAGAAACACACGATCTCGTTCATCTCCACCGAAGTCTCGCGAGGTTTCCAAACGTCATTCCTGCAGAGCTTCGTCAGCGCCGCGCACCACGGACAGGTTTGCCACCTGGTGGTGATGAAGCGCACTCCGAGCATGCGCAGGATGGAGTTCAACGTCGGCGTCACCATCGGCGAGTACACGGCGAGCCGCCAGGAGGCGACACTCGGCGGCTTCCGGCCGCTCGTGCAGAGCGTCGACACGCACCGCGGCGCGCTCTACATCAGCTACCTGTTCGAGCAGGTGCGCGCGCGCAACCGGAAGTCGGAGTCGTACCACGACCTGACGCTGGCACGACTCGAGAGCGAAGTGCGCGCCAAGGCGGTGTCGGGTCTCGGTCTCGACTATCTGGACACGTACGCCGGGCCGGACGGCGAGCCGCGCTTCTCGGCCGTGTTCGGCGGGCAGCGGGCCTACAACCGGTGGCTGCTGCAGACGGAGATGGCGCTCGGCGACGTGCCGACGCAGGTGCACACGTGGGCCCAGCGCGGCTACACGCCCCGGCTACTCGTCGCCTACCACACGAGCGGACAGCTGCGGTTCGCCGGGCTCTGGGTGACGCCGCTCAACGTGTGAGTGGCGCCGGCGACAGGCGACAAGCGACAGTGTCATCCACCAATCACAGCTAAACACGCGTCGCGCAGACCCCGCGCCGCGTGCAACAACGACAACAAAAATACTGCCGCGAGGTGGAGAGACCCACCTTCAATTCCCACGACTGACTGACTGACACCGCCGGCGATAAACACGCATCAACAGACAGACGTAATGAACGTCAGCACCACGTCATTTCCGTCGACCGGTGATTTTATGAACTACAGTGTGGTAAACAGGCATATCACGATTAACTATTATTTCTTCGACACCTACTGAAAAGAAGGATAGGAAAACGTAAACAAACACATCAAACATGGTGGTAAAAGAAATGATTCATCCGAGCAGCTGCCTGCCTGGGCGGCGTCTCGCGGAGTATGAATGCGGACGGTTGTTAATAAAAAAAACCTGTCTACAGCGAGCGATACGTGCGGGAAAGATTGAAACTTGTTTTGCACTGTCTACTTTTGGCGAGAGCCCTCTTTCACATCTGCCGACGTCTCGACTGACGTGATATCGAACCAACGACTGTGACCAAACGATGCAGTCGTGTCACTGGGTACACCGGTAGACAACTATTCCATTCAGTGTAGTAGAAAATAACGTTTGTTTTGGTACTAAATATATCCGTTATGATACACAATTTGTTGTGGTGAGCAATTCCATTCACCCCACATTGCTCCAGTTTATTTATACGCAGCAGCTGTGGCTATACACCAATTGCGGAGTGGCTGAACGCTTTCAAAATAAGCCGACTATATGTAGGGATGGACAGGTCTGGCGGCAGCGAAATATATTTAAAGCACTTTCCGATGTACTAAGGACTGGATATCGCACTATTTAAGAACTGACCCCTACCTCTCAAGTTAATTGTTCGTGTTGTGTCATATCGTTGTTATTTGAACGATATTGTATGAAATGAAAAACGGTAAAATATGTATCCAATTGCGCACCCCGTTGAAAGGCTGCACCTCTATTATACATAAAGACAACTTACAACAATTCACTATTGTTTTACGAACAACTCTCAAAGTAACAGGATGCAACGTAATAGTAGGTCAAAACACACATTTCCTGTCAATGCTAACTACGTGTTTGTAACTAGTTCACATTTAATATACGCGTATGCATTTATGACTTAATAGGAAAGGTCATATGTTTAAATCACTTAAATTGACTGAGTAATACAAGTTCTTTGTTCGGTATTGTTTTATAAATATAATAAAACCCCGTTTCTATTGTGTTGTATCGCAGAATAACCTGTATGATTTAATTTACGTGTGCACATGCAGCAAGTACCACTATTACATCGTTGCGTGTTTAGAGCAAGAAAGAGGCAACAATAGCATCTAACAAACGAACATATTTCGGTTGTAATATCGTACAATATTAAATATATTTCGTAGAAGTAATACTGTTTGCTACGGCGACAGTTGGCGAGTCGTATCCTTATGCGTCACACAAGGCAATGCGTTTAAGTATTTGTAAATATACATAATTATATATACACATATATTATGTTCGAAACACATAGTGTACACGTCACAACCTCAGTGCATACAATAAATGTTGTTGTACCGTTTAGTCACGTTGTTGTACCGTCTAGTCACGTTGTTGTACCGTCTAGTCACGTTGTTGTACCGTCTAGTCACGTTGTTGTACCGTCTAGTCACGTTGTTGTACCGTCTAGTCACGTTGTTGCGTGTGTGTTACGGTTAGGATTATAATTAGGGTCCACAACCTAACTATAGACGGAGCGATGGTTTGGTCCACAACCTAACTATACACGGAGCGATGGTTTGGTCCACAACCTAACTACAGAAGGAGCGATGGTTTGGTCCACAACCTAACTATAGAAGGAGCGGTGGCTTGGTCCACAACCTAACTATAGAAGGAGCGATGGTTTGGTCCACAACCTAACTATAGAAGGAGCGATGGTTTGGTCCACAACCTAACTATAGAAGGAGCGATGGTTTGGTCCACAACCTAACTATAGAAGGAGCGATGGTATGGTCCACAACCTAACTATAGAAGGAGCGATGGTTTGGTCCACAACCTAACTATAGAAGGAGCGATGGTATGGTCCACAACCTAACTATAGACGCAGCGATGGTTTGGTCCGAAACCTAACTATAGACGGAGCGATGGTTTGGTCCACAACCTAACTACAGAAGGAGCGATGGTTTGGTCCACAACCTAACTATACAAGGAGCGGTGGCTTGGTCCACAACCTAACTATAGAAGGAACGATGGCTTGGTCCACAACCTAACTTTAGAATTAGCGATGGTTTTGGTCCACAACCTAACTATAGAAGGAGCGATGGTTTGGTCCACAACCTAACTATAGAAGGAGCGATGGTTTGGTCCACAACCTAACTATAGAAAGAGCGATGGTTTGGTCCACACGCTAACTATAGAAGGAGCGACGGTTTGGTCCACAACCTAACTATAGAAGGAGCGATGGTTTGGTCCCCACACTAACTATAGAAGGAGCGATTTGTTTTTAGTCCACAACCTAACTATAGAAGGAGCGATGGTTTGGTCCACAACCTAACTATAGAAGGAGCGATGGTTTGGTCCACAACCTAACTATAGAAGGAGCGATGGTTTGGTCCACAACCTAACTATAGAAGGAGCGATGGTTTGGTCCACAACCTAACTATAGAAGGAGCGATGTTTGGTCCACAACCTAACTATAGAAGGAGCGATGGTTTGGTCCACAACCTAACTATAGAAGGAGCGATGGTATGGTCCACAACCTAACTATAGAAGGAGCGATGGTTTGGTCCACAACCTAACTATAGAAGGAGCGATGGTTTGGTCCACAACCTAACTATAGAAGGAGCGATGGTTTGGTCCACAACCTAACTATAGAAGGAGCGATGGTATGGTCCACACGCTAACTATAGAAGGAGCGATGGTTTGGTCCACAACCTAACTATAGAAGGAGCGATGGTTTGGTCCACAACCTAACTATAGAAGGAGCGATGGTTTGGTCCACAACCTAACTATAGAAGGAGCGATGGTTTGGTCCACAACCTAACTATAGAAGGAGCGATGGTTTGGTCCACAACCTAAATATAGAAGGAGCGATGGTTTGGTCCACAACCAACTATAGAAGGAGCGATGGTTTGGTCCACAACCTAATCATAGAAGGAGCGATGGTTTGGTCCACAACCTAACTATAGAAGGAGCGATGGTTTGGTCCACAACCTAACTATAGAAGGAGCGATGGTTTGGTCCACAACCTAACTATAGAAGGAGCGATGGTATGGTCCACACGCTAACTATAGAAGGAGCGATGGTTTGGTCCACAACCTAACTATAGAAGGGGCGATGAT
>JAODUO010000056.1:770000-820000 GCA_025642075.2 Ridgeia piscesae | reverse complement strand
CATCTCCCGGACCCACTCGTGGCTCTCTGTCTTTTCACTGGACATTGATGATTTTACATATATCGCGCTTGCGCAGAAACGTCAACCGGAACGTTTATAACGCCGGGAAAATGTAAGCGCTACAGCGTTGTCGCGCTTACATTTTTCCGGCCGTTAAAAACGTTCCGGTTGACGTTTCTGCGCATGCGCAAAATAAATGTAAAATCATCAATGTCCAGTGAAACAACAAAGCATTTTCGGTATAAATGCCACGAGCTGTTCGTTATCTTTCCTGTGATTATTACTGTGAAGAGTTTCTTAAAACGTCGTTCAATGCAATAAAATATTACGTGTTTTTTTTAAATCACTGTCACGGATTATGGCGCACTAGAGTCTCGTGATATACGCTTGCTATAAAAATATGCCTCAAACTTGTTTGCCTCGTGTTAATTTACGACAAATAACTTTGCTGAGAGGTTATATACATCCTAACGAACAACCCGTAATATTTATACCATTAAATAATGCTTTGTCTTTTCGCTGCACATTGATGATTTTACATATATCGCTCATGCGCAGAAACGTCAACCGGAACGTTTATAACGCCGGAAAATGTAAGCGCTACAGCGTGCGTGTGGTGCGTGCGTGCGTGTGTCCCCGCGCCGCAAACACACCAGAATGACCAGACAGCTGATAACTGTGTATGTAGGTAGAAACCCGGCCAACATACAAACCAGAACAACCAGACCAACTTAGAAGAAATAATTAATAAGTTCTTCCAAGTTCCTTGTCAAATATAACGTTCTAGTGTCTTCGTTAGCGTAGTCAATACATCATAAAGTGCCGAGCACCTGGCGGGCGTAATAGTTGTAACAGGGTACACAAATGTAGATAATGAATTGTGCGGAGACAACACGCGCCTCGAGCGGTATGATACGTTATCGGACAACGGCTGGTGCGTTCAACTGTCGACTGCCCACCGTCTGCTTACTCAATTACTGTCGCGATAAAATAACGATTACTAATGAAGTAAAACATATTTCAAAGTACCCGGAGTAGCATGTCACTTATATTTAAATCCGTAGTATTTACTTGAAATTCCGTGTAACGTACGTTTTGCACGGCTACTACATTCGCACTATTAGGCCTGTAAGTGGGTCAGGATACATGGCGAGACTCCACGCGACTGGAGCTGATTGGGACTGGACGAGAATAATATTCTAACGATGGATGACAGTTGTAGCTTCCGACTGATGAATACTAGGAAAATCAGGTCATAAATATTTTGTGTTTTACCTTTCTTATCTTAAATGTCCGATTTAATATTGAGTTTACCACACTATCCTAGACATATAGCGATTAATGTAGTGCAGATAATAGACACGATTTTAGGCTGTATATGTCTTTTACGGGATTTGCATTTTATATTGCTGTACGTTGTGGTTTCGATAAACACTTATATCTGACAAGTTGTCTAAATGCACATAATCATAACACATGTATACGTTAGGCCCAAACAGGTTGTAGTGCGCGAAAATTGGCACTCTTCATTATTAGTTAAGATCGCCAAACACAAGTACTAGCCGGCGATGCCATGGCAAACACCATACTAATCGATTCAAATTCATGATTTCCGTTATCATTTTCACCGGCAAAGCATTCCATTGCTTCTGCTTGTAATAATCCTTCGGATAATATAACTGAAATACGCTATTTGGGAACCGTTCGATTATTACAACCAAAAACTAAACAAAGCCCTATATGTTAACATGGAGAATATAAACTTCCTGCCCCCAACTGCCCCCAGCCACGTTTTCGCGCGCGAGACTTACACGCCCTAAATCGTCATACCATCAAACTGATCAAAGATGTTTGTAATTCGGCTGATGTAGGTTTATCATTTGACGTTGAACTGGTGTGATAAAAATACGTGTTTCGTCCTGGTTATTTCACTTCAATTTCATATTATATGCACGATGGCCGGTAAATGCTTACAAGGTACTAAAGAGGATAGTATGTCTGGGTCTGTCGAATCGAGGAAATTAATACTATTTCATTCTTGAACATTATCCACACAAGTTGTCGGCCTGTCGCATCCATCTGATGACACAGGTTTGGTGAAATTCGTTCTCCCAACTTCCGCGTTGTAGGGATAATTGGTTTACATCCTATATAAACTGTCAATATGTGGGGTCTATGTGCTTTTAATTATCAACACGGTAGGATTGTTGTTTATTGTTTATTGTCAACTGATACATGCAATGAGTTATTTTGCCTGTTCTACAGACAAGGCTGGGCGGAGGTGTCTCACAGACACTGAGTCTGAGACTGAGACAGTCGCCAGTCTATGAGGACCATTACATTACCCAGACAGAGCAAAGTTCACCCGTCCCACTTACGCCAACGACCCAACATAAACTGGCACGTCGTAAAAAGTCGATGTGCAAACAAAACGGAACCTAGGTCAACATATAAACTCTTGTGTCGATATTGACTGGGCGGATTGACACAGATATCATGCGCGTCATAAAACTATATTTTTAATTTATCACTGCATATCATACACTAATCGGATATTAACTTCGTCGTTATGTGGATCACGGACATCTCATTTAATGTTGGACTTTTGCGAACCTCCAAATGGACTTGTCTTCACCCTGACCGAAACAATTAAAAAAAATCGAAATATCTCGGCTCAATATCAATGAAATCAGCCACAAACTCAACTGGGCACTTGTGAAGAATTCGGACTCACCTCAATTTTGCCTTTGTAAGTTACTAACTGTATCTTTGCCAACATTTGATACTTGATTTTATTAATTCAATCATTTACCATTATCCCCCGCAAATTTTTGGTGTCATTTATGAAGAGTGCAGTCAACACAAACAATGCAGTCACCATTAGTGTCATTCATGACGAGTACAGTCAACACAAACAATGCAGTCACCTTTAGTGTCATTTATGACGAGTACAGTCAACACAAACAATGCAGTCACCTTTAGTGTCATTTATGACGAGTGCAGTCAACACAAACAATGCAGTCACCATTAGTGTCATTTATGAAGAGCGCAGTCAACACAAACAATGCAGTCACCATTAGTGTCATTTATGAAGAGTACAGTCAACACAAACAATGCAGTCACCATTAGTGTCATTTATGAAGAGTGCAGTCAGCACAAACAATGCAGTCACCTTTAGTGTCATTTATGAAGAGTGCAGTCAACACAAACAATGCAGTCACCTTTAGTGTCATTTATGAAGAGTGCAGTCAACACAAACAATGCAGTCACCTTTAGTGTCGTTTATGAAGAGTGCAGTCAACACAAACAATGCAGTCACCTTTAGTGTCATTTATGAAGAGTGCAGTCAACACAAACAATGCAGTCACCTTTAGTGTCATTTATGAAGAGTGCAGTCAACACAAACAATGCAGTCACCTTTAGTGTCATTTATGAAGAGTGCAGTCAACACAAACAATGCAGTCACCTTTAGTGTCATTTATGAAGAGTGCAGTCAACACAAACAATGCAGTCACCTTTAGTGTCATTTATGAAGAGTGCAGTCAACACAAACAATGCAGTCACCTTTAGTGTCGTTTATGAAGAGTGCAGTCAACACAAACAATGCAGTCACCTTTAGTGTCATTTATGAAGAGTGCAGTCAACACAAACAATGCAGTCACCTTTAGTGTCATTTATGAAGAGTGCAGTCAACACAAACAATGCAGTCACCTTTAGTGTCATTTATGAAGAGTACAGTCAACACAAACAATGCAGTCATCATTGGTGTCATTTATGAAAGCTATTTGCACAGGACCAATTCAGGGTGTAATGCACAGGTAGAAACGTCTAACATAGTGCATTATAGGAAGGCATGTACATTGTAGATTACACATTAAATAATAGTAAACATGTCAAATTAGTCAATTAATATAATTTATTCTGATCGGATTACAAATCTTGCATCTTAGGCTTAGACTCACTCAGGGCTTTGTGCAGGGTGACATTTTTGTAAGTCTCACATTTTTTGGTGGACATGTGGAATTTAACTCATATACATACAAGCCAGTTCAGATGTGCTTTAATGACCTGAAATAAACTACAAACACACATGTGACACCCATTTTCAAGGTATAACTGATGCTACCTAAGATTTTAGAAGACCTTTTTATTTCTTAATTTGTTTACCTGTCTACTGATATTTCTACCCATACACAACAGGTTTTGCCTGTCCAAATGACGGGTCTCTGGATAAAAGGTATGCCTAGATTTAATAAGTTACACTGCTAAAACAAAATGTGAACAAAATTATCTGTAATGTTGTCATACTCTAAATGTCTAACATATGTCATGAAAACGTATTGTCACAAAAGTGTTTTGAATGATGTAGGGCCTACTTGCAACAATAGACCAACAAAATACAAATGTAATCAAATGATGCTTACAATGCAGTGGTTACATAAAAGTACCCTATCTGCACTGTTATTATAATGTTTTTAGTGAATATACCTTGATTTCAAATAATTGTGATGCTGTTGAATAATAGTCTGCCTGATGTACAGTTGTATACGGACTAAGCAGGGAAATTGAGAAGATTTATTTCCACAGCTGCTCTGGAAATAACACTCTGATTTATGCTTATTTCCAGAGCTGCTCTTGAATAAATCTCTTCGGAATTTCACAGCCACAGTGTCAAAATCAAGCAGAAAATTATTCAAATGTGTTTCATTTATTTGAAATCATTCCCCTGTCCACCCAATATTTAGATTCACTGTTAATATCACAATGCATGTCCAGGCTACAGATCTGCTCTGGAAATAATGGTCACATTTGCATTTATTTCAAGAATATACTGCTCTGGAAATAATGATCTGATCTACACTTATTTCCAGAGCTTCTTTCGAAGTAAACCGCTTCTCAAATTCCCCACTAAGACCATTCAAATCATGAGGAAAATGATTCAACAGCGATGCATTTATTTAAAGCATTCACTGAAAACATTACTATAAGTGGATGTACGTGCACTTCTAGATCCATACTGAGCTGCTCTGGCAATAACGCTAAGATTTACACTTATTTCCAGAACTACTCTGGGAGTAAATCTCATCACAGAAAATGATTCCGAAGCCTCGTATTTATGTATATATTCCATCATTCATTCATATATTTCACTGAAAATACCACTAAATATAAGCAGTCATGGATGCAATGCATGTCCAGATTTGCTCTGGAAATAACTAACATTTGTGTTTTTTGTTTGCACTGGAAATAGGTTAAGCTAAGCCTATTTATATGCTTATTTATATTAGCCTTGGTAGGTCTTACTCTTAGCTTGGTTTCTATAATTGAATTGCTCCTGAGGCTAAACAATAATAGTATATAGCAGCTGTGCAAAACAGGGTCCCGAATGATTCGGCCCAAAACGGATTCGGCCCACAGCGACGGATAATTCGGCCCAGGATGAATCCTTTTTCGGCCGAATCATCGTCAAAACAGAGCACGAAACTGAAAAAAATTATATTAATAATAAAGCAAAACAAGTAATTATGTTCAACAGGTGGCAGTCAGACAGCTATAGTGTCAGTGTCGCATGCAGTTACATACTACATACACTTTACAGTGACACTGACAGTGTGATAATTTGTGCAGATTATTATGATTATCATTATAATAAAATAATTGTCTGTATATTATATATATATATAATATATATATATATATATATATATATATATATATATATATATATATATATATATATATATATATATATAAAATATTATATGCTTAATAAAATTATTATGTAGTCTGATATTATGATCTGTTAACGTGATATTTTGTTACCCAAACTCATACCGGAATATAAGGTACAAATCGTGATAAAGTTGTGCAAGTTTGTAAACAACAGAACAAAAGGCACAACAACAAAAACTAACCTGGAATGATTGCGTTGACAGGCAGATCAAAACACGTGCGTTACGAAACCGGAAGTTGTTATCCTGGTGTGTAAATAAAATGTTATAGCTGCATGAAATCGACATGTTTTGTATATTTTTCATATTAGTATCTATGCAATAATTATTTGGCTCTGATACAGCATAATCAATTTTCACACTGAAAGGCATTCACAAGACTTCTGGTACATCAACAAATGGACAAAACAGTATAGTTTTAGAAATATTTTATTAGGGAAAACGTTTCACTGCGACATACGGCCCCCCGACATACAGTGTACGCGGCTTTGGACGTGGTTTGCAACGTTTATTTTTGTACGCATGAAAACATACCTAAAACAAAGTAGCAAAAGAGTGCGAGTTGGATCAAGCAACGCCGCCTGCATTACAGTAGCAGAATGAAGGTGTTGATAGGTATGTCGCGAATGCGTTTCTACACAGCCCAAGGGCATGTTTGTTTACGGTTCCCCGGCCTAACCTTGTAACTACCGTAACTTGTTGACGCCGGCAATGACAGTGCGAGTGGGTGTGCCTGGCGCAGCCGCCGTTGGCCGAACACCTGGACCATGCACAGCTAGGCTGGTAATCTTCCAGTTAACTTGCCTAAAATATTAGGGCCTTTTCAAAACGATTTTACCACTCTTTTATGTGTATGTGTTCGGAATGTCACTGAACATCACTTCCAGTACTAAAAGTTGTTTTGTTTTTATATCAATTTAATTCCGTCAAGTCAACGTAATTTGTCGTAAACAGGCCGATGCCACAGCCCAGGGCCCGGGGCGTGAGTGGTTAGCAAATCCCAGATGCACCAGGACAGCATAAGTCACAGTGACACGAGCTTGCAACTCACACTGTCACACTCACAGTCAGTGACAAGGGCTTGCAAGTCACGGATAAGTCACAAAGTCAAAGACATGGGCTGCAAGTCACATTGACATGGCCATGGGCTTGCAAGTCACCCCACAGTGACATGGACTGCAAGTCACAGTGACATGGGCTTGCAACTCACAGTGTCAGTGACAAGGGCTGCAAGTCACAATGACATAGACTGCAAGTCACAATGACGGAGTATGGTCGGAATGCCCCTCTGCCTGAATGCCCCAGTCGCAATGCCCCTACTGCCTAGTCACAATGCCCCAATAGCAAATTCGCAATGCTCCAACTGCGAAGTCGCAATGCACCCACATTTTGGAACACTGTGGTCGCAATGCTCCACTTTTGGACGGAATGTCCCACTTTCGTGATAGTCGTTTTTTAATGTTAGGATAACAACGGTTTTATTATCGCTATGCATTCGAGTTGTACTTGTTTCCAGCGGCAATATATACAGTGTATATATATATATATATATAATTATATTATATATAATAATTATATATATAATAAACCTGTTGCCTCATGACTTTTAAAAGACTATTGAAAACCCACCTATTCTGGGCTGTGTATGAAGTGTAGACACCTGCCAGTTTATTCAATTTGTATTTTTTTACCTATTTATTATATTGTACACGTTTAAAAAAAAATATTTTACAAAACGTCATACTCATTATTTTATTATCAATTTATCTTTGGCTAACTTATTTATTTTATTATTTATTACTATTACTTTTTATACATATTTTATTTACCTTAACAAACGTAATATTAAAACTCTATGACACATCTATACTTACTCATGTACAGCGCTTCCGAATGGAAATTTCTAGATTGATGGCGCTTTATAAATGTTCTTATTATTATTATATTATAATATACATATATATACATATATATATAACATATTTTTTATAATATCACATCTTTTTTGTTAGATTATTTAATGCGTTCTAGTTGTACTTGTTTCGTGCAGCATATATATATATATATATATATATATATATATTAATTCGCTCATTCTATATGTAAATCAAAAATCTAACAACTTTGCTGCACAGTTGAAAACAAAAGTGATTTAAAAAGTAACAATTTTATTAAATCAACATACATGTATATACAATTAGTGATATATAGAAATGGTGTTAGTGGGTGACAGGTGAAAAGAAAGAGGGAGAAAGCAGCCTGTAACGTTCACATATTGCTCCGGTTATGTTTTATTTTTTCGTTCCATCGCAGTGTTTCGATTACGGGGATTAGTAGTGGTTAGGATAAAGTTGGGAAAAGTTAGGATTTTGTGCACATGAATGATACGCAGACAATCATCAAGTACATGATACGCATCACACATACATGATATGCAGACAATCATCAATCCTCAGATATGTCCATGAGGTCGCTGCATCGACGCAGATATTCAGACGTTGACATCCTGTCCGCCTGTTCATACTAGGATCACAGTTCTTGCAGCGCTTCTTGACTTAAATTATATAATACTGATGTGACCAATAGGTAAATCAATTAAAAATTTGATAACATAATATAAATATATATAACTATAATAAATTATATAAAAAGGAATCTAAATGTAATAATAAAAACCTATTTGAATAAAAAATTAATAACATAACAAATATTAATATAAATGTAATAACATTAATATAAACATAAGCCATATGCAGTCATATGCATGTTAACCACAATCTTTGACATGAAAAAAAAAAATTGAAAGGCATCTCACATCACAAGAATACCGTAAAAACAGCAACTATAACATGATAAATAAGAATTTGAAGTCAGAAAATTTCCAAAAAAGAAGCATCTAGAAATCTTGCTTGCAATTTGCAAGCCATTAACTTGAGGCACGGTCAAAGCCTCAGTCCTACAGAAGTGCCGTTGTGCGAAGCCACGACTAGCAGCAGTTAAATGCGATTGATCATTGATGTCGGCACAAAACAAATCATGCCATACTCCATTATTTACTCTTTAATTAACCTTAATCCAACAAATTCTTCATAGGTTTTAACAAACGTCTCGGAAACCAAGTCCAAGTGCCAGTTATTAGTAGATCAGCGTGTCAGTACTGTATGTAACAGTAGCCAATTTAAATTTAATTCGGTACACAACTGGAAGCCTATGTAACTGTGAGAAACGGGGGCTAAACAGTTATGTACACGTTAGATTTAGATAAATCTTTTTGTACAATGTTATTTAGAAGTGAATGATAGAAACATGATTTGCATACTTGTGAAATGTACTTAGGTCATGCATAAACATGTAACCATGACGCATGAGCAGGATACCTTTTAGGCTGTTGCTATGTGACTGATAATTACTATTTGATAATAATTTTCATGATAGGTTTGACAATCGCACGAAGATGAAACATATTATACGGAGAAATATACGGAGATAAAATATAAATTCAGTTATACTTTCAATAATCAACAAAACGTAATTTTTTTATTCATTATACATTTAATTATGTAATGTTGTAATGTCTATTATCGTATTATATATATATAAGTTTGACAATAATAAAATGTAATGTTTTAACATGTTTTGACAATAGTAAAATCACTGGGGCATTCCGACCAAAAGTGATGCATTGCATGACATTCCAAATATATACATATAAAAGGTAGTAAAACCGTTTTGAAAAGGCCCAAATAATTTGGGCCAGTTAACTAGAAGATTACCAAAACATTATTAATACATGCACTGACGTATGGAACATGCAGTCTCCCGTAGTCTGCTTATGTCACGTGATTGACGCCATATCAGTTCATTCATTTGACGCAAATAATAGATAAATTATGGGAAAACCACCCTATAAAAACCGATTACAGTGCACCATTGATTGTGTCAAAATCTGATGCATGCGCACAGTCTAAACAGAAGCTAAGAGAGAGAGAGAGAGAAAGAGAGAGAGCGCTGACACAAGAGGCAGGAATGCCTAGGCTAGGACCTGTAAGAACCTGTAAGAAAGATAAACAAACAAGCTCTCTTACTAACTTTGTCCATCCCATTCCCCATCCTTCCGGGCTGCAAGTCACAGTGACATAGGCTTGCAAGTCTCAGTAACATGGGCTGCAGGTCACAGTGACATGGGCTGCATGTCACAGTGACATGGGCTGCAGGTCACAGTGACATGGGCTGCAGGTCACAGTGACATGGGCTGCAGGTCACAGTGACATGGGCTGCAGGTCACAGTGACATGGGCTGCAATGTGACATTGTGTTGGAGCGAACACAAGAGATCAGAATAAACTTGCAAGAAAGGTGTGAAGTCAGACCTCAGGATTTTTACCAGTAATCCAGTGTACTTCAGTAAAAGTACTGGTAATTAAATCAATAAAGTGGTACTCTGTAAATGTGCTGTGTTACATCAACACTGGGAATAACAGCCATTATTTTGACAGGTCTGGTAGAAAGTACCAGATGTCATTTATACATTACCAGTACTAACAGAGATAAAGAACTAGCAGTCACTTTGGTGTCTGCCCTAGTGCCCTTTACCCAGATTGACATTGTCACAATATCATCAGTGTCACATGTGACAAGTACAGTTGTACTTACAGCCTTTAAATTATATGTTTGTAGGTGGAGGAACAGGCTTCATAGGCTCCCACCTCTACCGAATTCTGGCGCAAAAGGGATATGAAATTACAATTATATCTCGCCATCCTGGTGATGGCTTCATTACATGGGTAAGTGAAAAACACACCCTTTATGACACCTCATTTTACATAGTGCTTAGGTGTACTGCATGATTATTGAATAATTTTTAGCTTAATTGTATTTATTGTACATGGGTCAGAATATATTACTGGACTACTGGTACACATTGTCCATGTTACCCATTGGCTTGGTCAGTTAAATCTAATCAGAATGTCATGGTTGTATTACTAATTTGTGTCCATGTTACCTATAGCTCTGTACTACTGTTGCCTTTGAGATTAACTTCATAATGCCATATCTTAGCCATGAAGAATGTTATCCCAGTTTTGGCTTTGATTTTGAAGTCAGATGTCCCATTTTTGCAGTACCAAGTGACATGTTCTGACCCACATACACGTGTGTAATTAATTAACCATTGGAAAACGATCCTTTACCAATGTTTTATTTTTTATTGCAGATAATGAATGTCGAAGTACCTTCAAACATATTTCTCTTACTTAGAGTGTTCAGGCCAGTGATGACTTTGATTCTGATATAATAACAGCTAGAGTATCAATGTGTGTCACCAGGCAATGTGGTTGGTAATAGATTTGACGGTATGTTTTGTTGGTTGAATGCAGTTGCTCTTGGTGGTGGTTTTGGAAGATATTCCGTGCCGCTCAGAGAGCCACAATGTAATATTTGTCTTGGTTGGGTGGGTGGTGGTTTAAAGGTAATATTTCTCTTGGTGGGTGGTGGTTTAAACTGGTATGTATTTCTTGGTGGGGTGGGTTGTAGATTTAAAGGGTAAATTGTGCATTGGTCTTGTTTCTGTGGACTTTGCCCATGATGAGACAACCCCTTGTCTTGCAGCAAGACCTCAAGAGACATGGACTGCCCTCTGACTTGACCGCCGTGGTCAATCTAGCTGGACACAACCTGATGGCATCCACAAAGAAGTATGATCAACAATTATGAATTAGTTCCTCACGACTGTGAAATAATATGACACTCTGGTGGAGAGATTGCCGACAGTGCTGGCTGCAGCCACTTCATTTTATGACTATTGACTGGTATACAAACTTATATTCATTGACTGATATAAAAATGTCTTCATAAGTGATTTTTAGTTGCTAGTTTATTCTTGTCCTCTTAAAAATCTTGAAGCAGTTATGTAATTGCTCTGGATGTTTCACTTTGTTTCTTATGGTTCTGATTTTGAGAACGTAATCATTTGTTATTTATGGCTTTAGTAGAAACGATAGTTTTGTTGGCTAAAAAACAACATTTGGCAACACTACTTAGCTTTTTATAACTCATATTTGCAGTTATTTTCTATACTTGTAGTAAAAATTTAGTGTAAATGTTGTCCGTACCCTGCAGGTTTGAGGACATGAAGGCGGTAGTGTCATCAAGCCGAATTGACACAACGCGGCAACTGGCTGAGGCTATACAGATGTGTGACAAGCCACCAAAAGTGTGGATCTCCACCTCGGCCATTGGTAAGTAGGCACTGCAGTGCTTCCTTCACATCAGTGGTGTTTGTTACAAGTTTGACCACTTCACATAGGAACCCAAACATGTTTCCCTGTATAGATGGGTTATGTCATAAACGTCATGAGGCATGTGTTATCAGGAATAACTTAAGATTTTCATGTGACACCATAGTATGATACGAAGGTGACACATACCTGTTGCAGGGTATTACCCTCCGAGTGAGACGGCAAGGTACACAGAGGACAGTGTGTGTCGGCCAGTGGACTACTTGTCCCAGCTGTGTGTAGACTGGGAGAAGGCAGCCACCTTGCCAGCCACCGTCCCCGTCAGACATGTCACAGTGCGCATAGGTGAGCACATCTAACACCTAACGCCCCATCGATGTAAAACTGTCAGGTATTCATCACTGACCATATAATTAATAGTCACAAAGTTAGTTTTTCCAAGATACCCATGTATTAAGGTTCTTGCTAATTATGGCATCCTATTCGATGTTAGACAATTGCTCGCAATAATTAAATCACCAACAAGGTAAAGAATATTTGTCACAAACATTGTTATTAAACTTGAATGTAAAATGTGTTGATTTGTCTTTAAAATTACATGAACAGCTGAACAGATGAAATACTTTGCAGGAATCGTGCTTGGCCGGGACGGTGGCGCCATCAAGCAGATGTTTATGCCATTCTTGTTTGGTGTCGGGGGCAAGCTGGGTTCTGGCGAGCAGTGGTTCCCATGGATACATGTTGATGACGTTGCAGGCATTATCACCCATGCCATAGAAACTGACAGTGTGTCCGGAGTGCTGAATGCAGTGGCACCATTGCCAGCCACAAACAGTGAATTCACAGAGGCATTTGCCAAAGCCATGTGGCGACCAGCAGTGTTCCCAGTGCCTGCATTCGCTCTCAAGTGGCTGTACGGGCCAGAGAGGGCAAAGGCCTTACTAGAAGGACAACACGTCAGTCCCAAGAGAACACTCGAGTCAAACTATCAGTATCTGTATCCAGACTTGGCATCTGCGTGCAAGGAAGTTGCGAGATTGATGGCGCTTATGTGAATGTACGTCATTGTTTGGGAAAGGTATTCGGTGACTGTCGCAGTTTTGTACAGACAGGACACAGGGCAGATATGTTACAACATTGCAACTCGATCGTCATTACAATGTTGTAATATTACGCATCTGTTAAAGTTTTAACAGCTGCTAAAATGGCATCATGAACATTGTAGTTAATGCTGGGACACCATAAAAATTATGAACTGTGACACGTTGTTTGACTAATCTACTGGTTGGGTAGTTTTTTAAAAGAAACTACTTTGGGAATATTTTCAGTATTAAGGGGATAAGTGCTTCAGATTTTGTTATGCTCGAGAACGAAAACTTGGGTATTATATTTGGGTAACACGACAAGTGGAATTTATATTTTTGGACATGTGTACCCTGGAAATGGGTGACATCAATTTTGTTGGAACTCTTTTATGCACAAATTAAAAAACTAATGCACGGTGTTCCAACATGCTGAATAGGCTACATGTGTTCTATACACCTGTTTCTACAAACTGTCATATTTTTAGGTTGGGTGCACGAAGTTAAAATGGAAACCAAGGTGCATATACAAAATACCTCTTGACAGTTTGTAGTGCATGTCTTGAAGTACATGTCCTCCAAATTTTGAGTTGATCTGCCTTACGGTTTTCCAAGGATATTTTTAGTCGCTGCGTAAATTTCATGCAGATCCTGAGATAAAATCTTGAGGCAGAGCAACAAAAGTTCTGTAGCATAAACATAAGGCTTAGACTATCGCGCAGAGCTGCTCTGGCAATAAGAATTTTTTCAGGACTTATTGCCAGAACACCTCTGGCAATAAGCGCGAAAAAAATCTTATAGCCAGAGCAGAAGTCGATTGACAGTAATGTGCATGCGAGTGGGGTTGGCGATATTTTAGCGAACACATGTCGACGTAGTAATTATTGCAGATACGTATGGCGCCCTGGTATCTTTTTTTGACTGATTTAGGCGACCGTGACGGGAAAACTGCAATAAGATCAATCCGCACAGCTGCTCTGGCAATAAGGGCGGAAAGTCTTATTGCCAGAGCAGAAATGGATTGACGGCGTTGTGCATGCGAGTGCGGTTGGCAATATTTTTAGCGAATACATGTCATCATAGTAATTGTTTCAGATACACGTACATGATGCCCTGGTATCGTTTTTTGACTAATTTAGGCGATCGTGGCAGGGAAACTGCGATAAGATCAATCTGCAGAGCTGCTCTGGCAATAAGGGCGGAAAAAATTCTTATTCCCAGAGCAGATATCCACAGAGCAGCTCTGGCTGTAACGGTGAAAATGTGTTATTCCCAGACCAGAAATCCGCAGATAGGGACCTGCAAAAAATTTACTTACCCTGTTTATGATGGTGCTTGTCGATTGTATGTATAATAGTTAATGAAATACAGTTTACAGAATTTAAATATCTCCATGCAGTACAAATTTTTCACTTTGAGAAAATGCTACCATATTTGTGACCACTGCACAGCCTGCTGTGTAGCATGTACATTCTCACCGGGTCTGGATCACTCAGCTGAAATGCAGTAGCAAACTGCTATAACCTTAAAGTTTATAAAATATATTTGTAAAAAAAAACCTATTGTTTGATCACAATATAATGTGACATTGAGATGGGTATGACTTTGAAATTTCATTTTATATCCAATATTACCTATATTATTTGGTCTATTTTCAGGATTATTTGTCGGAAGTTTAGCAACATTTTTCTTGTCAACTGTCTTCAGGGCCCAGTAAATTGTTCTGCATCCACGATGGAAGCTAGTGTACTCTTAACGTCACTTACTATTTTCTTGTGAGACCAGTAACATATTTTATGTAAGTATTTATACAAGTTAACAGACGCAGATGACAATATCAATGACATCAGCGACAAATCTCTCGCACTTGACGTCTTCTTGTCGGAGCATCGCGGATATCCGACAGAAGTTTCGTTTTGTTGTTCGGTCGGAGCGAGTGCTTTTCTGTCGACTTTGAGAAAGAAATATCTAGTTTCGGTTCGCATAAAGGCCTACAATGTCACTGAAGGCGAATGACGCTACAAGCGATGTTAATCGGTCCCACGACCCGCCGTTGCCGTAGGTTAAGACGAGGGACGCCTAGAAATCGCGGGCCGGTGTTTCGGTTGCCATTCGCTAATCGTTGATCCGTCTCAGTGACGTCAGGTCAATGATGTCTCTAGAAGTATGCAGTATTGAAAACTGAACCGAGCAAACATTCATAGCCTTAATATTAAAATTAATGTAATGTTTGTGATTTAACAACATATCGTCAAGTCCACTGCAGCCATACTCGTGCCCATGCACACCTTCAAAAATAATTATAACAACCGAATCTGAATAGCAACGCACCGAAGCGTCGCGACTCCACCGGCGAACAGGACGGACAGGTGAAACACATGAAATGCAAAATAACCAGTAATGATTTAGATAATTATATGAAACTGAAACAAAGTCGTGAAAATAGATTTGTACTTTTTGCTAACATGTCGACAATTATGCGATTACATGTGCCAGCGTTCTGTTCAGCATTCGGTATACAAGAAAACTTTTGCTGTTTTTAACAGATGTCCTATGTATTGCCGCTAAGTTGGAAGAAAACCTTTATGAGAAGCAAGTGAAGCTCGTACAAATTTACAATTTTACCTGCGTTAATGTGCGGTCGCATTCCGATTAATTATAATAATATTTTGTTCAATGTTAATTCGCATGAATTGATAAAAGAACTTATTATTTTAACCGCGTATTATATTGTGCGGTTGCGTTCCGATTAATTGTAAATGAATTGTGTTCAATGTGTAATTCGCACGACCATTGGATGAATAATTTTTATTTCAGAGAAAACACGCAAATAAGGTTTTGGTTTATTAATTAAGTAATTTAACACGTTGTATACTAATTCTATATAGAGTGAATTGGGTTAATAATACTAGGGAATATAACCTAATAGGTGTTGTTTAATGTTTTGCTAGTCGTCTAATCTGCACCACAGAGCTAGTCATCTATCGCGTTGTCATGTGACCCTGGTGGATACTCATAGTCACTAGAGAGCACTAGTGTGAACAATCACGCCCACTTGGACAAAGTGGACAACCTGTTACGCACAAGTATGTCCTGGGTCAACGACCAGTCAACACCTAATATCGGGACCCAGTAGTAAATGATCACCAGCAGCCTGGTAAGATTGTTTTGTTGCATTTACATTATTAGTTTTATGTATGTGTTAAGTTTCTTGTATTACATGATATTGCATGTTATTATATTTGGATATATCATCAAGCTACACATGTAACTAAATGTCATACTTTATACGTTGGGAAGACAGGCGTGGCAAGTGAATGAATATAGCCTACAGGGCGTGGCAGTTCAGTGCTGAAGATGCGCGCATGTAATTGAACAACCAATGTATGTTAATAATAGTTACGTGGTTGTACTATAACGACAGTTATCTTCAAGTACTTCACATTTTATCAACACCAGACATTCTGCGTTATTTTGGATAGGACATTTAATAAGTTCTTAATTATTATTTCGATTTTTTATTCTCGAATGTATCATATCACTTTGTATATTCCTGAAGTTAATGAGCTCATGTTCCCGGTCCACCTTTAATTTAAATTTCAATACTCAATACAATGTCTATCGGTTTTAATGTGTGTGTGTGTGTGTGTGTGTGTGTGTGTGTGTGTGTGCGTGCGTGCGTGCGTGCGTGCGTGCGTGCGTGCGTGCGTGCGTGCGTGCGTGCGTGCGTGTAACGGCAGTACTTAAGTCTACCGGTTTACTTAGCCCAAACACTCAGTTATATTCGGGTTATTCCAAATTTGTGATTCGATAAAATCCCGGCCAACTATCAATATCTGTAATATTTCAATAAACATGATACGCCAAAACAATTATGTTAGTGCTGCATGTTACGGGACAAAATATAGTTTACTTTTCCAATAATGCTACATCCATTAAGATATAAACTAAATAAAACTTGAACATTAAATGATTATTGTGGGGAGCGGTGGTCGCGCGGTAGAGCGCCGGACTGTCAATTGAGGGGACGGTGGTTCAATCCCACCTACCGCCGTTTCGAAACTTAGGCAATTTCTTCACCCCACATTTGCCTGTGTCTTTCGGTGGTCCCTTCTGTCTGGTGTCTATGCCAGGGGAAGTAAAAGATCCCACACAGGGGGTAAATGTGTAACCTGTAGTGGACTCACAAATTCTAGAGAACAACAACTCCTGCGTTAGCCCAAGTTTGGGCTGTTTGGAGGTAATCACTTGAGAACTCCCTCCCTCTCTCCCTCAGCCCTCCCTCTCTTCCTACCTCCATCCCTTCCAACCTCCCTCCCTCTCTCCCTCTCTCCCTCTCTCCCTCTCTCCCTCTCTCCCTCTCACTCCCTCTTCCTCTGATCCTGCCTCCTCTGTGTCACACTATATCTATCCCGTTTTCCTTATTCTTTCCCACTCTTCTCTGCTCGTCCTGTCAAAATGTAGTTCTCCCCGTTAACAGTGCAATACCAACTTCATATGTTTCTTGGTTTGTTCGATTGGGGTCGAGTGCAGCAGACGATGCACGTTTGACGCTCAATGTAGTGTGACAGTTGGTCTCAACTAAGCTGCACACAAGGTGCAGTTTAAGATGTCAGCAGACACTAGGATATCAACAGATGCCGAAACACAACGAGGACGGGCACAGATTGGACGATGCAATTACTCGAAGGTATGAACGTTGATGGTTTGTGGTGGAAAGACAATTAATGTTCGTACGTTTCATTATTGATATACAATCATATTCGTGATTCAATGCATGTTTTTGTTGTAATCCCCTCTACCATAATTTTTCCTTTAACAGCATCACAAAATTACAATGTGTTAAGAATTGCTTAGCAAGGATTGAGACTAAGGTCTCCATGTTTTGTTCGTTATAGGCGGGTTCTAAAGTCATTGCATTGTCTTCCTGTCCGATATCGTATTATCTTTAAGATCTTTAAATGCATTGCTTACTCCGATGAGAAAGGTTGCCTAGCTTCGATCATTTCTAGTTTTTGTCCCTAAAGTCAATACCATTGTTGGGACAAGTGCTTTTGCTTGTTTAAGCAACACGTATGTGGAAAACAAAATTATGATCACTATGCTGATCGGTGTTGATAATATCTTAAATAAAATTAATTGGCTTAGTCTACATCTGTTATATGTTTATTATTTTATGTTATGTATTCTTGTTTACCAGTGTGAGTTATATGGAATTATGCGAATTATGTATCATCATTTAAAGTAATTCCTTGTTACATTTTATGAAGGACAAAATCGCGACGATGTGTGCGCCCCTTTGTTTCCTGTGTTGTATTATCTTTAAAACCATTTAAAACTTTCATCCGATGAAAATTCCTAGCTTCACATTTCTAGTTTTTATCCCTAAATAAATAACCCTTTTTAAAGTGCTTTTGCCTGTTTAAGCCAACACGCATGTGGAAAACAAAATTATGATCACTATGCTGATCGGTGTTGATAATATCTTAAATAAAATAAATTGGTTTAGTCTATTATATGTTATGTTTTTTCTTGTTTACCAGTGTGAGTTATATGGAATTATGCGAATTATGTATCATCATTTAAAGTAATTCCTTGTTACATTTTATGAAGGACAAAATCGCGACGATGTGTGCGCCATCTTGGTTTCACGTCGCCTGTTGTAAAACATTCCTATCCATAAATCTGCATGGATGAATAATTATAGGTTCACATGTCAACATGTTTAATGTATCATATGATATAATATAACATATAAACGATGGTTTTGCCTGTTTAAGCCAACACGCATGTGGAAAACAAAATTACGATCACTATGCTGATCGGTGTTGATAATATCTTAAATAAAATAAATTGGCTTAGTCTACATCTGTTATATGTTTATTATTTTATGTTATGTATTCTTGTTTACCAGTGTGAGTTATATGGAATTATGCGAATTATGTATCATCATTTAAAGTAATTCCTTGTTACATTTTATGAAGGACAAAATGGCGACGATGTGTGCGCCATCTTGGTTTCACGTCGCCTGTTGTAAAACATTCCTATCCATAAATCTGCATGGATGAATAATTATAGGTTCACATGTCAACATGTTTAATGTATCATATGATATAATATAACATATAAACGATGGTTTTGCCTGTTTAAGCCAACACGCATGTGGAAAAAAAATTACGATCACTATGCTGATTGGTGTCGATATCTTTAATAAAATTACTAACGTTGTCTTAGTCTACACCTGTTAATTATGTTTATTATTTTATGTTTTGTATTCTTGTTTACAAATTTGAGTTATATGGAATTATACGAATTATGTATCAACATTTTAAAGTAATTCCTTGTTACATTTTATGAAGGACAAAATGGCGACGATGTGTGCGCCATCTTGGTTTCACGTCGCCTGGTGTAAAACATACCTATCCATAACTGTGCATGGATGAATAATTATAGTTTCACATATTAACATGCTTAATGTATCATACGATATAATATGACATATAAACGATGTTTTAACGCCATTCTACAATACAAATAACTTCACTGGAAATAGTTATATCAGTTTAAGTTAAGACAAAATGACACCACAATCTCGCCAGTCAAACACTATATGGTATATAAAGAAAGGAAATTGCTACTATAATTGTAACTGATGTGTATTCGATGCCTCGTGGCAAAGGGTGTATCACGTGATGCTCGCAATATGGAGGGTCACATCCGGCAATGGAACGCCGGGCTTAGGGGCAGATACTCCCTCCCTTTCTCGTAGCACAGTGGTCATTGTGAAGGTCGTGACATTTCTCGCCAGGGAAACGTTGTAAGGAGCAACCAAAGCGGAGTTCCGAGCCCAAGTAGATACATTAGATTGTACTATAGGCAGAATGTTCCCAGTGTCTCCCACTTCCGGATCCCTCTTTTTAAATATTATAAATTACATAATTTCATGGATTTTTTCTTTAAAAAATTATGTTTTATCGTTTCACGATAAACTTTAATTAATTCGTTCTACGTTTTGTTTGTGGAAAAATATATTATTGAAAGATATAAAAATGCTTGAACCTGTAATAAATACGTTGACTTGTAGTTACTGCTTAACTATATCTTGGAGGACTTTCATGTAGTAGAATACAGTAAAATACATCTATTGTATATGTATTGATGGATTTTTATTATTTTGCTTTTGTTCATTGTATTTTAATAACTATTATATTTTTCTCATGTAGCACTCATCTGTTAAGCCAACACATGGAAACACCAGGTAAGAGGTGAATGCCACCTGGCACAGACACTGAAACAAATGAAATGGGATAGACCAGGAGAATATGGCCACAAACAGGTACCTTGAACAGGAGAAATGAGCAGAGTAAATAAGAATTGTTACATATGTGACCGGTCAGTCTCTTGACTGGAGTGCCACCAACAGTGTCACTCCTGCGAAGACACTAATTTGAACAATTCTACATCTGTCCTATTATAAAATTACATTGTATTAGTCAATAAAGCAATGTCATAACACTTTTACAGACACCCAGACACCCAGACACACACACACACACACACACACACACACACACACACACACACACACACACACACACACACCTCGCATTAAACCTAATGTATATTAAATGACACATACCCTAGTCATATTTGGGATGTCATTAGACATACAGAGTATAATCAACTACAGAAAATGCTGGATATTGTTAGGCAATGCAACACGTTCTGTTGTAATAACCACCATTAAGAACTTATGCTTGTGGTAAACAACTCTACTGGTTTTATAATTTGTCATTTTTTTTCAGGTACAAACAATCATTCGAATACCCAGGGTGTTTGACAGCCGTGGTGGCGGATGATGTGTTTCCACACAAGAAGAGTTCAAAACAAGGCTAGCAGTGTTATCCAGAAAAGTGAAGTTGTGCATACTTTTTAGATTTTTAATAATTATGTATTCCTGTCAGATGATATAAATTAAAATGTTCTAATAATATAAAATACAGTTGTAACTGATTGCATTTAGAATACTGTGTTATAATGCAAAAGCACTGTCAGTTGTTTGTCTAACCATTTTGTTCACTTGGACAGTTTAGGGTAATATCGATTCGTGTTGTGTGTGGCAGGTTCACACCCTGCTGGTGTTCCTTATGCAAACATTACATGTTGTGTGCACACGCATTGATTCTATTTAGTAACTTCAGCTGCTTTTGTGACATCTCCTAAATACATCAAACTATAGTTTGTGTATGTATCAATGTATATATGCAGCAATATTAATGCTTTCTTCATAAATGGCCTGCACCTTGGTTGCCAAACAAACAGGAATTAATATGCAACCCAATCAACTACGACATAAGACCTACATGTGGTCTTTAGAAGAATGCAGATAAAAGGTTTCTCGCTGACAGCATCAGAGTTCTGCCAGATCATCAAGTTAAGTGCAACAGTAATAACTCTTCTTGAGGTCAGCGTAGAATATGCCGAGGACTGCAGTGGCGATATCAAGGCATGTCATGTTTGGTTGGCTCCAAGATAGGAACTGGATGAGATGGGATCGAGAGACGTGAGTGGTGGAGAAGAGGTGGTGATTCCCATGAAGGGAGAGACAAGAGCGAAAGAAAGAGCAAGAGAGCGAGAAAAAGGAGAAGAGAGCGAGAGTGAGAAAAAGGAGAAGAGAGCGAGAGTAAGTGTGAGAGAGAGCAAGAGAGAGTGACAGAGAGCAAGAGAAAGAATAAAGATAGCTCACTAGAATATAGACAGCCCACCAGAACAAATAGCCCACCAGAATATAGACTGCACATTGGATCTCATATCAAGTTGGTTTTAAACATTAGTGTGTAATACTGCATATGGTTTACAATTTTCATTCATATAAAACACAGCTTGCATAAATATGTCATGCTAGAAAACTAACTGATTACCATTCTTCAAATTAATGAAATAATCAATTACAGTACAGAATAATTTCAAAATATGAATCAGTTACATTTACAGCAAGTGTATGTAACCAAGTACATATACAATAATGCATCTGGACATAGCCCTGACTGATATAACAAACAATTTATCCTGTATGTGTGAATTTGTTAATCAAACTTACTTAAAATAACACATTTGTCAATACTCTGTAACTGTTTTAAATAAAAAGCACACTACAGTATTTTCTTTCTTGTCACAACTGAATTTATTCCACCCTTATTGACAGAGTAGCTCAGCGGATAGTATCACAGTTTCCCCACCACGGTTGACTAAATCAGTTAAAAAACGATACCAGTACGTCATATGTATCTGAAATAATTACCATATCAGCAAGTGTCCGCTAAAAATATCGCCAACCGGATGCGCATGCACATCAGCATCAATCCAGTTCTGCTCTGGCTTTAAGAATTTTTTTCTGCCCTTATTATCAGAGCTGGTCTGCGGATTTCTGCTCTGGCAATAAGAATTTATTTTCGCCCTTATTGCCAGAACACCTCTACGGATCAATATTATTGCAGTTTCCCAACCACGGTCGCATTAAATCTGTGAAAAAAATTATACCAGGGCATCCATCATATGTATCTTAAATAATTACCATGTCGACAAATGTTCGCTAAAAATAGCGCCAACCGGACGCGCATCACCATCAATCCAGTTCTGCTCTGGCAATAAGAATTTTTCCGCCCTTATTGCCAGAGCAGCTCTGCGGATCGATATTATCGCAGTTTCCCTGCTACGGTCGCCTAAATCAGTCAAAAAATGATACTGGGGGGTCATATGTATCTGAAATAATTACTATGTCGACAAGTGTTCGCTAAAAATATCGCCAACCGGACGCGCATCACCATCAATCCAGTTCTGCTCTGGCAATAAAAAAAAATTGCCCTTATTATCAGAGCTGCTCTGCAGATTTCTGCTCTGGCAATAAGAATTTTGTTCACGCTTATTGCCAGAGCAGCTCTGGCAACAGTCAGTGCGTAAAATAAATAAAAAATTCCGAGGCACTTGTCCCTTTAAGGAAATGTGTAAGAACAAAACCATAAACAAACCAAATCAGTTGAATGGTTAAATCTGCTCACTAGGTTATGTCGGTGCTATGGTCAGATATGTATAATTACAAAACGCAGCAGTGGTGCAGCAATAATTAGTCTGAATCCGTTTCGTGACAACACTCATTTTATTGACCAAAACAAATATTGCCTGACAAGAACGTATTTGTACATTGTTCTATTCCTTCGGACAACTCTGGATGAATCCAGGGTGGACACTGGATTCATTCTTGTTACACTTTGCGAGTAATCCATACTTCCAATCTCATGCTTACGCAGGATCTGAAGACATTAGGAAATGTTGTTCCTTGAATACTTGTGGATATATATTATTACATTACCCGGCTGTGCAAATCAACATCCCTTCAGAACATGCGACATGCTCTTGACGCTTTTGCTCCACCAGTGTTTTCTCATATACAGAATCAACCTGATGAACATATCTATTGTTGCTTACTAAGTATTGCATTTAAAGGCAGCCAGCACCTATCACTGGCCAGTCTTGCTTCAGATTGTGTGAGAAAATGTTGGAGGATGGTCACAATTAAATTCAATGTCTTCTCATTCACAACATGCACTGCCATTACATCAGAAAGACCTTTGGTTAACCAGGTGCTCTCTTCCTCTTGGTTATTCAGGAGCAACCATTTACTTGAGGGTCATTGACAATTAGTGACTAAGAATGGAATGCAAGAGAATTGGGCTTGGTTGGTTCCTCACACTAACTGAACTCAGAAATAACATGTAACATGCTGGACGTGATTCCAAGTAATTTGATACATTTTGTAACAACAGTATCTGCACCACCTGTAAATATTCTTTAACCTATCAGTGGCTGTACATTGAATCAAAATGCATACTTGGCATATCCAATTTCCATACTAATTTCATTTATTTCACCACTTGTACGTTGAGCCATATGCAATCACAGGCAGGGACTTTACAACAGTGTTAGTGAGCGCAATGGGCGAGTGACACAAATAAACTCTCCGAGTGAAGACACCGCAGGACTCGCTTCTTCCATACCTGTCATCTCACCCTATGACCTGGCGGTGTCATTTAGTGTCAGCAATCACCTGTTGCCAGAAGTAGATTAAATTACCCATCCCACAAAATATCTCTACCATCTCTTTAGATCACTACTACTGAAGCATTTCGTTTGGTACAAGGGTGTAGGAAACATCTGTGTTGTAGACACATGACAGGGCGGCTGAGATTGCAAACAGGACTACCCACGCTGATAGACATAAACTGACACAAAGTATTGTCATCACAGCTGTTGTTACATTCACATCCGGTCATGCTCCACCGGACAGTGTCTGGCTGTTGCCATAAGCAACTGCTACACGGGCAATGATGACCACAAGATTGTACGCCAAGCACTCGCCAAGTTATCTAGCACAGTCAATTCACCTCGTTCTGGTGTCAAAACATATTTACATCGATACATAACTGCCGCTCAGCATAAAATATACACATGTCAGACGCACATACTTTTGATCACAGTGTGCATCTGTTTGCAAGCATTGGCTGTCTCGTCACACAACACGACTGCGTCCTGCATCGAGGCAGTGACCCCGACCAACAGTACAAGACGTGACAGACATCGGTGACACATGCTCTCTCCTGTCGCAAGCCTACACTGCGAGACGGCCTCTCAAGTCCTTGGGTGCACCTGGAAGGTGATGATACTAGGGCATCTACTGCCACAGTTGTGCTGGGAAGTTGTTCACCTCTGCCTGTTCTGTCACAGGTGTGCCATTCATCGTGTAGTTCAGTCTCAGTCGCATCCGCAGAGGTTGCTGTAACACAAAGGTCTGTGCTAGAACCTTGGCTGGCTGCAGGGCCACCACAACTAACAGCCAGCTGGGTCACATCCAAAACTGTCACATTCACTTTCACATCCATTGAACAATTGATCTGTAGTCTAAAACGTTTCACTCAACAAGAACACATCATCAGTCGGACTTATGATGATGTCAGATCGGATAATCTCATCGTATACATGTAACTGACCATGTTTTCCTAGTTTTGGTTGATTGCCTCTTCTGTTTTTCATATCCATCTTAATATGTTTTCTTGTTCCGCTGGAAACCCTAACAACTAATCGCCAACTATTATCTTCCCAGACTATCACAATATTTCTTCAGAATCTTGATAAACAAAGCAGCAATTAAGCTAGATGGAGAGTGAGGCACAAGCTTCCACGTGTGGACCTGGATGGCATGCAACCAGGACTCAGGTGACATAAGCCTACATCATAGGCAGCACCAGATATAGGTCTACTGAACCAGAGTGAGATGTCACATCAGTCTCAGGTGAAATGCCTTTAAAATAAAAAAATGTGAATGTATTATTTCAAACAATTATCACTATCAAAATGTTTAACAGAAAGCTGTTGCATCGATTTGGTAGTATTTTAAGGTTAGCTTTACATGTGTGGTTTAGATTAACGAGTACGCTTTCACTCTCGAGTAACGGGAGAAGTAGGCAAGCAACTGCCGTGACATTATATAGCAGGTGTGAGAAGTAGGTGACTGACTGCAGTGACTTCATACCTTCTGTGGGTTGTCTATTTTAATGAGCTGCGTCACACAGCCCGAGTTGTTGGGTGGCAGAAGGGCTCCAGATGGTGACATCAACTGCAGGTGGAATGACTGCAAGAAACCAAACGTCTCCACATGTAGTTGATCACAAACGTCGAAGGCATTCAAAAGCCCAACAAGCCAGAATAATAATTGAGTCATTAACAGATAAATAATTTTTGGTTAGGGTTATCATGACATAAAAGAATTCACATAAAATATTATAGTTATAGCAATGTTTGATAAATTATTAATGTCATATATAGTTAAAATTTAGCCTCTTTTTATGACATTACCAATTACTCATCAAAATGTCAGACAAACTTCAGATGCAGTTTCTCTGTTTGATCGTTTTAATGTTTAATAAATTTGGATGAGTATGCTAAGTCCATGTTTGATGCATTACTGGGCAGCGTAACAACTGTTCTTTCCAATGGTATACTCATACACTGTAATTATAATTTTTGATATGCAGCTAATTTTGTCGCAATTCGACACAAACAGACAAATTCTCGTACCCGGTAAATACAGTTGTAACAATGACTCGTAGATATGCTATACCTTTGGCACGGCAGCTTGGAATACGAAGCTGTCCAGTTGTGCCATGTTAGAGTTGGTTGCTGTAAGTGTAATGGTCAGCTGTGGAGACTGTGGGTCTGGCTTCTCAAACGCAAACACAATCTTCAGGCCACTCTTCTCAAACGCCGTTACTGCAGGGAAAGCTGCAACAAAACAGATTCAATCTAACATAATGTGATTATAAACAAATGTTTATGAGTGGCACTAACTATGCAAGTGTTTCACTCGCCTTTCAATAAAGAGGTGATTGCTGACACTATATGGGTGAAGCTAGCAGTCCCATTATTTTTGTACATTTCATCAAGTAAAATTTCCTTGAAACTATCTACATATGTAAGAATATACATCACACACACACCTCCACAAATAAGGAAGGTTGAGACTAGACTTCCAAGAGGTAACAAGTGGGAGTGGTCAGGTGTACGAGCTACTCACAGGTGACGTTGTTGCTTGGCTGAGAGTTGAGGACCTGTGTCGGAGGCGCGGTGACACCGTCCAGAAGGTTGGTGGCTGGCATGGGCATGATGCCGGTGACAGGCAGTGGCGCTGCAAACAATGTACATCATGTCAGTTGCTTACCATGATGAACCAATCGATAAGCAATATAAACAAGTCTTAGGCAATATATTCCTAACTTAATTTAACTAACATATTGTGGCACTGAAATAAACGAGAGTAAACAAGCATACACTACAACAACAGTGCTTTCTTACATTCACTTCTGAATATTTGTTTCGTGTATCTTTTAAAGAACACCACCTACTAACTAATTCCCGTGAAAGCAGTGGATGCTTTTGCAAATCTGACTGAGAATGACACAACAGCAGCAACCTAATCCTCCTTCCAACATATCGTGTGACTGTTTAACAGCAGTAGTAACTGGCCCTCTTACAGGGACCTGTATGCACTTCCGACTGTAACATTAATAATCATGTGACTTGCAAAGGAGTGGGTTAGACCAACCTGCTCCGGCCGAGAGGTCAACATCTCCAAGTAAGTCCAAGAGGTCACTGCCGGCAGACTTGCTGGTGGGCTCTGGCTTGGGCGGAGGAGCGGACGGACTACTCAGTAGATCCAGGATGCTTTGGCTCTGAAACATCACACATCATTCATTAGTGGTGCATGACCAGCATAATCACCACGTCAGCAGGCACAGGACAGGTGACAATGCAACAATGACGTGCTGTCAGTCCAACATGCTAATGTCACTGAATGTGTGCAGTGGAAGGTTGTTAACCTGGACGATGATTGTCTAGAACTTCAGCATCCACACAGTCGTCTCATGGGAACAAAATGTCCAATTGCTCAACTCAAACAAATGTAAACACACATACGTAAACATAACTTCAAACATAGTCGTCGTGTTTGCACATGTGTCCATAACCATATTATATTTAAATTAAATAAAGACCATTACAAATAAAATGTTGTGTGTGTGTGTGTGTGTGTGTGTGTGTGTGTGTGTGTGTGTGTGTGTGTGTGTGTGTGTGTGTGTGTGTGTGTGTGTGTGTGTGTGTGTGTGTGTGTGTGTGTGTGTGTGTGTGTGTGTGTGTGTGTGTGTGTGTGTGTGTGTGTGTGTGTGTGTGTGTGTGTGTGTGTGTGTGTGTGTGTGTGTGTGTGTGTGTGTGTGTGTGTGTGTGTGTGTGTGTGTGTGTGTGTGTGTGTGTGTGTGTGTGTGTGTGTGTGTGTGTGTGTGTGTGTGTGTGTGTGTGTGTGTGTGTGTGTGTGTGTGTGTGTGTGTGTGTGTGTGTGTGTGTGTGTGTGTGTGTGTATAATATATATATAACTATTTTTTAATTTTGTTTTATTAATTAATAATTTTATGTTGTCTATATATATAAATTAAATGTGTGTGTGTGTGTGTGTGTGTGTGTGTGTGTGTGTGTGTGTGTGTGTGTGTGTGTGTGTGTGTGTGTGTGTGTGTGTGTGTGTGTGTGTGTGTGTGTGTGTGTGTGTGTGTGTGTGTGTGTGTGTGTGTGTGTGTGTGTGTGTGTGTGTGTGTGTGTGTGTGTGTGTGTGTGTGTGTGTGTGTGTGTGTGTGTGTGTGTGTGTGTGTGTGTATAATATATATATATATAACTATTTTTTAATTTTGTTTTATTAATTAATAATTTTATGTTGTCTATATATATAAATTAAATGTGTGTGTGTGTGTGTGTGTGTGTGTGTGTGTGTGTGTGTGTGTGTGTGTGTGTGTGTGTGTGTGTGTGTGGTGTGGTGTGGTGTGGTGTGGTGTGTGTGTGTGTGTGTGTGTGTGTGTGTGTGTGTGTGTGTGTGTGTGTGTGTGTGAATGTAAATATATATATAACTATTTTTTAATTTTGTTTTATTAATAATAATTTTATGTTGTCTCTATATATATTAAATGTGTGTGTGTGTGTGTGTGTGTGTGTGTGTGTGTGTGTGTGTGTGTGTGTGTGTGTGTGTGTGTGTGTGTGTGTGTGTGTGTGTGTGTGTGTGTGTGTGTGTGTGTGTGTGTGTGTGTGTGTGTGTGTGTGTGTGTGTGTGTGTGTGTGTGTGTGTGTGTGTGTGTGTGTGTGTGTGTGTGTGTGTGTGTGTGTGTGTGTGTGTGTGTGTGTGTGTGTGTGTGTGTATAATATATATATATATAACTATTTTTTAATTTTGTTTTATTAATTAATAATTTTATGTTGTCTATATATATAAATTAAATGTGTGTGTGTGTGTGTGTGTGTGTGTGTGTGTGTGTGTGTGTGTGTGTGTGTGTGTGTGTGTGTGGTGTGGTGTGGTGGGGTGTGGTGTGTGTGTGTGTGTGTGTGTGTGTGTGTGTGTGTGTGTGTGTGTGTGTGTGTGTGTGTGTGTGTGTGTGTGTGTGTGTGTGTGTGTGTGTATAGACACATTAAAAGTACAGAATACTAGTAGAGTGAGTAGACATACTTCTGCATTCTTTGTGACACTGTCCACACGCGGCTCGTCCTTCACCACAAAGTCATCCTCTTCTACGGCCGTTGAGTCTCCGTTTGTCATTGCTGCGTCAATGTTTGTCTTCTCTAAGAGTGGCATTGGTTCCAGCAATCCCGTCCTGGAGACAGTACATAAGACTTCACCTGCTTCCAAAGTAAACATCACTTCCACACTTCTGTCGTAACTTCAGCAAGATTCACACCTCATGTGTCGCCAGTGACACTCAACACACCCGTCCAGCCAACAAAATCTTTATGCACATATCTCAGCAATGTGATAAATTATGAAAAAAGTTCAGTTGTGCATTATTGGTCCGAGGTGTCCTAACTTGGCACTGAATTTCCTAACCTTCTTCACTTTGCATGGGAGTTCTCTCAGAATATAACACCATTGCTTGCGTCAACATCCTGCTAATAAATGTCACTGTATTCCCCTTGGACAAATATATAACAAACTAAAACATTCACGCACTATCTCTTTACAATAATCAGAATCTGACTTCTATTAACCCCTTAAAATAAACAAAAATCAGGTTGATAATGTGCAGTGAACATACCTGATCGAGTCAGGCATCTTGAACATTGACGAATACTCGACAGACCGCTGTTGTAACTCGATGTCCGTGTGACAACCAAATATACTTAACAACTTGCGTATCCGCCTGAAAAAAACATCCACATGTTAGACGAATTTGACTGGGACTAAGACCAGAGCTCCATAAGTATGGAGATGTGACTAATGCTAGAGTTATGTAAGTATGGGGATATTTACAGTTGTTTATTGTGATGATACATCTCACAATTTCTTATCCAATTCCTGTACAGATCAGATTTGAATCGCTGTATGGAAATAGAGCGACTAAACTTTCCGCACCCACATGAAAATGGTTATTGAACTAATTCAATTAATTTCCATGGGACATAATATTCATTGTTTTGCTGCATGCCGATTTCATACTTCCTGGAATCCTCTCGTAAGACACACCGAGGTACCATCACAAAAGAACCAACAATTTAACAGACAAGGCAATTTTTAATATTAAATCTCATTTAACTGTGTGTGTTTGCAAGCATGTATGCATGTGTGTATGCATAATCTCTGAAGTGTAGGTAAATATTTTTTTTAGCATTTCCATGAAATGTCAGAACAGAACAAAATATCAAATTAATCACTGTTGGATAAGGGACAAGAAGCCTTGAACAGTTTCATCTACATCAACAAATGTTACACAAAGGATAGCAAAGAAACCTCTCAGCATGTTTTCACTAGATCTACTACTGCTATGCAGGACAGCCAAAAAGTTAAACAAATGCTAGAAAAGTTCTATTTGCATAAAGTACAACAAGGTAACGTACGGTATCGTGTTGTGAAATCTTGTGCTCAGTTTGACGACTGCTGTCAGCGCGTATCCTTTCGTCACGGCTGATGAAACACTACTAATTATTATCTTTTCTAACATGTCCAGGACATCATCTTCAGACAACTGAAAAAACAGCAAATACACCATCTTTATACAATTACTCTTGACGGTTTCAAATACATTTACAAATATTTTAAAATGTAAAAGTATTTAAACACAAATACATTGGAAAGTATTTCAAATACTTTTCATTTTCAGGATATATTACTATACATAGGTAAAACAAAAGAAAATCATATATCGAGACATTTTGCTTATACGCATAATTAGTGTTTTGTTCATATGAAGACAGGCAGATCGGAGCTGGGGTATCTTGTTACTGCAAACTACATCACAGTGACAACTGGCTCAGACAGGAAGTCCATAATAAAATGCCTATGTTGTTGACCTCAGAAGAGATGATGCTAATGCTTGCTAGAATCTTCTGAGGAAGTGTGACAGCTCAACATGAAAGACAGCCTGGAGACCAGAATAACCTGGTGCCAGCTTGGAGCCTGACTAAAGAACAAAGGGGATAATCCGATATTGACCTATGTTCCCTTGTCAGGTGCTAATCCATCATTTGGCTATGAACAAACAAAAGTTGTGGTCACTACCAGGGCCATGTGTGACACCTGCTGTCAAGTGTCTTCTTCAGTAATTAGCAAAGTTGGTCGAAACACACATTAAAGTTGCAATCAATGGGTATTTTGAAGGTTGAAAACAATCAGGTGATTTTCAGTGAAGGTAATCAGTTTGGCAGCATAATTTGTTATCGTGAAACAGAAATGTTGATACTAACAATGCATTTGAAAAAATATCTGAAAGTATTGAACATGTCAAATACTTCAGGAAGGTATTTAAATACAAATAGTTTTAATTCCTAACATTCAAATATAAATACAATTACAAATAGTTTAAAAAAAGTTTTTGAATACTTTCAAATAGAAATGTATTTGCCTCCTGCTACCATGTCACCGTTCTGTGGTGAAGTATAAACAATGGAGGCGACGAATAGTACATTTACCATTGAAACTGCATTTACATAATTGACCTAGTGATGTCCACTTTCCATTTCTTATCTCATTCCACAGAGCTGCCTTAATCTTAGACGTCAATACCCTCACACCCAATCGTGTTTCTAGTGCTGACCTCTAGTGGCTCCTCCTCACTGCAGGTGCCCGCGACAAGCTGGTCACCGTACTCGCCGATGCACCAACAACACACTTGTACGAGAGGTTGTTGCACTGTGTCAAGACGGACGGCCCTGACGAGACACTGTGTCGTGTAGACGTGTAACGATGTTGTCTCCTGAATCAGCTGGATCGTCGTTGACACAAGGTCATCTCGGCAGTAGTTACCCGCCTATAAACAAGTCACTCATGTGTCATCATGCGTCGCTACACATGAATCATGTAAAATAGCATAAAGAGCATACCATATTACCCCCAGTGCGATGTGGAGTAACGTAGAAATTGTACACTTCACATGCATGCACATCTAAGACAGATAACACATAGCCAAGACAGATAACACATAGCTAAGACAGATAACACATAGCCAAGACAGATAACACATAGCTAAGACAGATAACACATAGCTAAGACAGATAACACATAGCCAAGACAGATAACACATAGCTAAGACAGATAACACATAGCCAAGACAGATAACACATAGCCAAGACAGATAACACATAGCCAAGACAGATAACACATAGCTAAGACAGATAACACATAGTTAAAAAAAAGAAACAGATTCCCAAAAAACCTAAAAAATCCAAAAAACCAAAAAACGTGTGGTAGTCAATCGATAGAACACAGTACACAACTGATACGTATGAATTGAGATGGCAGCTGGAGGCAGTGCTATCATTCACGTTTGTCTAACAATCATCATGAAAGTAAGTAGACATCATTGGACAAACATTGCGAGATATACCAAGTCCTGTTTTCTGAATCAGTGATAAAAAAATCAAAACCACGTTTAACGAATGCCTTACAGGGTAAAGACAACTGCATACAAAACGAGCTAATTTATTGTTTTGTTTGTCGTAATAAGGAGTGAAGCCAAATTATTCAAAGGAAATGAGTTTGTTAGTTTTGAGGTCAATTCCTAGGATGCTGTATGTGGCTGTAATACTCACAGACACTAGCACTTTGAGGACTGTGTCGATGTGCCACCTCTTGTTAGGTGAATGTCTGCAAAGAGTCCCAAGTTACACACCACATCTACGACACCTGTTTCTGTCCTAGTCACAGCTCTACAACATTACTGCAGTGTCGGGGCAGCACAACTGACGCAAACATTACACTGCTGGTTTAGCATTATCTAACGTTAAAAATTACTCAAGTCAAAACATTTTCATTTATATCTTCTGAGATATTTCTATTTTGTGCTGTTGGTTATATCATTATTTTAACACAAAATACACACTGGCTATAAGGACCATGTTGGAACTTGATCAAACTGTTCTTTATATGTAATGCTCCTTATAACCATGCATCCATTACACAGCACAATGCAGACCAGAACAGGGACTGCAGAAGTTCAAAGCTGTTGGTTACAAAAAGACATTCACTACAATAGTAATTCTCATAGCGACAATCTGCTATGTAACATTTGTATCTGCTTGAATTAAGACATTATTAATCCAAATACTGTCATTTCCAACTGTTTCCATCTAGTGACTTGATACCTTTCTGCAGCAAGGACGAGGTTGGAAGAGCAGTCGGCCTTGAACTCTGGGTCACACTTGTCTAGGAAGGTGAGCAGCTCTTTGACGAGGCTGCGGATGTTGTTGACGTTGATGAGAGCAAAGCAAAGTTCCATGGAGCGCCTATTAACACGGAGGTCACATGTCAACATTGTCACTGTCAACTGGAGAGACACTACTGCAACTCTGTGCAAGCGTGCATGCGTACGTGCATGCATATACAGGGTGCGAAATAAGGCTGGTCCGATCGTCCGGGACGAGTAGTTTTAGAGCTCGGACTACTAAGAGCAGTCCTTTTAAATAGTAAAATACACGTAGGCCTAACGTCTATAATGACAGACTACCAGCTAGCTAGAAGTATCATGCACCCTGCATATATGTAACTTTATTTATTGACATGCATACAAATGATTTGTTGATCTATATAATGACTGTCATGGGCTACCGCCACTTCAGCACAGCAATAATCAAATGAATCAAATGAATCAAATGAATCAAATGAATCAAATGAATCAAATGAATCAAATGAATCAAATGAATCAAATGAATCAAATGAATCAAATGAATCAAATGAATCAATTGAATCAATTGAATCAATTGAATCAATCAATCAATTTCAAAACACACATGAAAAACAAACAAAACCTGCCAAATGAAATGGCAGTTCCCCAACGATGTCCAAGTTTGAAACAATTATTTAAAATATATCATGACTCCCTGTACTCATCAAATCATGGTCACATCTTGTGTAAATAGTATGTTCTTTTGTCGGGAAAATGTTTGTTCAAGCGTTTTATCCCCCTTGAATTATTGGAAGAAGTACATTAGGATGTGTTTTACATATCTGTTGTGTGAGTCTAGTACTTTCACTGTGTGAAAATATTATTTGGCAAGAGAACTACTGAAGCCAAGCAGTTGTCAAACTGTCCCAGTGTCTCCTGCTATGTAGTCTCATAACCTCTGGATTGAAACACAACGAGGGTAGGGTCATGATTCACAGTTGGCAGGGGTCGAAATAGTGGTGGTCTGGTAGTCCGAGGACTACCAGAAATTTGGTCGGACTCCCAAAGATGATGACAGCAGTAGTCCAATGGACTACCACACTTGGGGAATATTTTTCAAATTTTGTGTTTGTCATGCCATTTTGCTTACATCTGGGCCATATGACTACCAGATATATCTAAGGGCTACCAGATTTCCAAACTCAGTAGTCCTGCTGACTACCAGAAAATGTGGAGTTATTTCTATCCCGACAGTTGGGGGGAGGGCAATCATAAAACCTGGTCAACCTACTAGAATATTCTCTTATTGTAAATATTTCAATAATCACATAAGTGCAATTAAAATAACAAGTATTATAAATACCCAAATATGTTGCTTCCTATTACTATTACACTGTGTTCATGTTCAAGTTAATACTATTACTTCAACACGTTTGTTACTATTACTATTACCCCAGAGCTGGTTGCAAAATTAATAGGTAGTAGCAACACACAAACTGGAAACAGTAAAAATGCCAATACGACATACTTCTTGAGTGAGACGTCTGGGTCTTTGAGACACTCTACGATGGTGCTGCGGTGTCGTTGGACGGCGTTGTAGTCGGCCTGCACCACCTTCAGCAGCGTGTTGAGAGCCACATATCTACCAAACACATACACCTTATAGTCAACAAACATCTGGTTTCTACATGACACATGCCACTCCGTTCTGTTGCATGCAATCATCCAAATGGTTAATAGACATTATAAATATTTTCAGAATCCCAAAACTATTTCAGCGAGAATGTTCGAATATCAGATTTTTGCAATTTTACCAGAAGCTATCTTCAAACTGACTTATACAAAAATGTAACAGATGTGTACCACACTCATTGGCTGCATTCGTGTTCACTCAAAATTATCCATTACCAGCATATGAGAATCTCAAAGGTATTTCATGGCAAGGACACGTGTCTTAGCAGTACATGCTCATTACATACAACACTAGCTGTGTAGTATCTGAATGTTGCATTTACATATTGCTCATAAAATCAGGGTCATATATTCTCTAAATGTTATATTCTTATGTTTGGGCAATGGTTGTTGAATCGTTTCATCCCTCCTTTAAACACATCATATACAGGTCAATATATGAAGTCAGATATTTACATAACCCAAAAAGTATGTGATAACATTTTTGTCATTGAACAAACTGTGAACTGACCTGATATTCTTGTCGTTGTTCAGGAGGAAACGACCTAATATATTCACAGCTAACACCTGGAAACATACAAACATCTGAACAATTTGATTGACACTGTTGGCCAAATATAGCATGCTTTTACACGTGTATCATGTAAACCAGCTCACAGCAAACTGGCCATTGGTGATGATTTATATGTTCAATATAATAATTAAAAAATGTTACATGCAAAATTCTAATACATAATTAACAGGAGTGTTATTGATTGTCTTATATTAAGATTCACAGAAGAATCCTTGTTTTTTTTTAAATGAACCCATTTCAAATCAGAGAAACTATACATAATGCTGCATACACAAATTAATAGTAAATTAATAAAGAATAAATTAATAGTAAATTAATAAAGAAAGTAATATACAATGAAATAAAATACACTGTAATGGAAGAATACCAGTACTGATTCAACTGTTTATATCGCTCTGTACATAAATCATTCACATATACAGTACATACAAGGAACAACACTAAGTGCTGAGGCTAAGGCAATTATTGCTACACTAACTCATAAATGTGACAACCGACAACTACCGGTACTAGTTATTTGGTATTTTGTTTGAGCAGCCACAAAGGCTTCATGCTCAACATTACTGAATTGGTATGAAATCACATTGTCTCCAAACCAGTAACTGTCAAATACTGCGCACAAGATTATTCCTGCAGTCCTCCGACATATGCAAAACATTTTCTGGACAACATTTATTGTCAGTTGAAGGACTGGGGCTTTCTTTGTGAATACAAAGATCTGAATGTATTGAATCCGACTCATTGCCATCTCAACAGTTCACATTTTTGACTGCATTTTGGCACAACAAAATAATGAGTTAAATTGGTCTCGTGAAATACTAGTTCAATAGTTGCAGTGTTCAGCAGAAACAGTACACATTTGTCATCAGTCTTAATCTACCAAAGAAAACTCTTAAGTATCCACTGATCACAGATAGAACAAAACGTGCAGTACCAGTTGGCTATCTCACTGATCATGGATACAATTAAACAGGCAGTATATATATATATATATATATATATATATATATATATATATATATATATATATAAAACGTGCAGTAGGCTATGCCACTGGTCAAGGACAGAACTAAACGTGCAGAGGATTATACTCTCTACACCAATGTTAGTAGCATTGTGAGGTCAGGAGTTCGGCTACATACCCGTAGTCCACTCTCAGACTGTATGTCCATTATGGTCAAGCAAGTTTCATATAAAATTGCATTACCAACATTTTTGCTCGTTTCCGTGTTTGTGGCCACCTGAATGCAGCAAGAATGAAATGACGAGTCAAGACAACAACAATACAACAGACACGGACAGATGGCAGCACCCATGCGATGACTTCACACAGGACAGGTTTGTGTCTTTCCGAATATTTTTTTACACTAACAACCGTCATATTACACGCAGGAATGTTTCAAGATTCACTGTACTACATATTACTGTGTAAGTTCCAAAAAACCTGCCATGCAGCGGGTTACTGTGAATCTGCCCAACAATGGTGGTGCCATCTGGTGCCGTGTCATACAACGACAACGCAAACAAAACGTAATGTCTTTATACCGTACCCGCAAGCCTGGCTCCGACTGAATGCCCATAACCGTTTGCACTATTTCATACAGAATCGAATGCCCCACATTTTTACTTGTTTCTGTATTTGTCGCTACCTGTGGCGAAGGGAGAAAACAAGACAACATGCAGCAGTTAGTCTTTGAATGTTAGCGAGTCACGGGAAGCACGGTGGGGGTCATATAACAACGTAACAAGTCCCACAATTCCACCTTACGTTTCGCATTAGTACACACTTGCGTTAGGTGTGAGAACGTGTGGAATGTTGTTGTTAGATGCAACAGTTACTTGAGGTGCAACAACTGTTTGGCCTAGCAGAGTGACTGGATGTCTTTGTATGGCCAGCGACTGTACAAAGAATTCAGCTCCAGAGACATATACAGTGAACAAGCAAGAAGAACCCACACAAATAGGTTCTTCCAACACAAAAGAAAATCACAGTCACAATATACATACACAGATTCTAGTGTTAATATGTATGCTAATATAGTACCTGTTCTCGAAGTATCCAAGTGACATTTACTAAGTGTTTAAGACTCCACAAGTTAGTTAGTAATACTGAATAGATAGACTGACCTAAATAACTACACTTCAAACTTCACTGCAAGTCTGCAACAGCTACTACTACTAGGGTACTACTACTACTACTAGTATTACTGGCATGAAACTGTACCACCAGAAACAGCAACTAACATATCACACTTGCTAGCCATATTTTGTTTAATAAGAGGCATAAACAAATTTAAAGAAATACAACATACATTAATTATTATACATTATAACACACATTTATACACATTCCCGATTCCGAAACAAGCTAACATTAACTAGAACAATCAAAATAATTGCATAACGCAAACAAATTATAGATGAGACCCCCGTATAAATAAGGAGAGACACATGCCTGGGCCAAGATATCATTCATTGCTTCACTGGCCTCTGGGTCATGTCTTCCAAGCACTCGCAACAACCGCAGGATTTTCACCTGTAAAAAGGTAAATTATTATGAAGCATGGCATCCATCTTTCAGACTGCCCAGAATCAAAGCCCTTCACCCTTTGGCACACCTAATTATTAGAACAAATTTTTATTTCTCTGAAAATAATTCAGCCATACTGACATCACTGCAGAAATATTGATAAACACTTATCCACCTCTGTCTATAGCCAGGTATTCATTTATTCAGCTGAGTAAAATGGTGATTCAAATTGCTCAATGTTTGAAAAGGCATCAAGAGGTTCAAATTGAGATTCTCTTGATCAAGTGTGATGTTCTGACCACTGTGGCACAGCACCTTAGAATACCACAGAAACCGTTTTCCTCATCAGAACAGATGATGACAGCAACAGTCTTAACTCTACAGAGAATGTGATGAATAAATGTAACAAAGAATGACTGTTTTAGTTCTAGCCTACATTTTTTTAATCAAAAGAATGAAGTGTCATAAAAAACAATCCCAAACTTTGACAAAATACATTAAACATTTTTATACAGAAATTGTACCATGATTATTCATGTGTATATTTAACTATTAACTAGTGTGATTAGCAGATGATGGCGAGTCAGACAAATAAAAACAATTCAGAACATTACCATTCATAACAGCCTATTAACATTATGACTTCTCCCAACAGATGCTAGAAAGAAACGCAATAAGAAAGCTCTTCAAAGTAAGCACTAAACAAAACATTAATTCACATACCTGCAGGAAGGGGTCGCTCACACCGCAGACGTCGTGCTCTGGTGAGTAACCCGCCATGATGAGGTTCTTTAAGATACGCACCAACTGTGGCACCATCTAGTGGGCAAACAAAGAAACATCCTACACCATGCACACCACCTGTCATGAGATGACGGACAATAACACTTTGACAGTAGTGAGTTATATCACATAATACACAACACAAACATGTTTACATGCACTCTCGGACTGACCATTTACAAACCAACTATATGCACACAACCATAGTCACTTCTGAGCATCCAAAATATAAATCCTCTACACCCGTCACAAATTCACAATAACCCGACAAATAGATCAGTGACATCCTCACAGGCAACCAGAAAATAAATTCTGTCTTCATGACATGATAAATGAACTCTGTCACAAACAAGTGAAACCTAAACCATGCTAAACATCAACATAACAAAATTTTACCATCTGTCAAATGAGATCTGGGGAGTATAATATTTTACAACGAATCCATTGACAAAGATGTAGTTAATGATGTTTATACAAAATTGTAAACTGCAACCACATTTTCAGCAAGATATTAGTGTTGCAAAGAACTTTGGAGAAACACCAAACTTGTGCCTCATAGGCAACCAGGATCAGCACGGCAGCGAGAAATTAGAAATACAGCTTAACCACAAGGCACCACTCCCAGAATAGGTCAGGTTCTTCCAAAGAATTGTTGTATAAACCATCAGATTAAAAGGATTTCTTGTCTTTTATATATACATTCGAGATGTTGTCCTTGTACTGAATAAAAACGTGATAACTTCCCATAACTACTTTCTCTGCTACTACCGGGGTAATGCATTATTAAACACAGCATATATTACAAAGTGTTTAACATTCTCAAGTAATCGTACACTTATTACTTGATGTGTTGAAAAAGTAGAATCCTAAGTTCTTAATATGATGAGAGTAGGAGTCCCATTAGATTTGTGCTGAATTTCTGTAAAAATTGATGCCTGAATCGGATTGCAAAACGCATCTCATGCACTGATATTTACACAATATGTGTGAATAAAACAGGAATTCATGCATGGGACTGATTGTGCAAACTAAATCCACATTCTCCCAACCACCAATTTTATGCTTTTTGCTACCATAGCCACAATTCATAATTATTAATATACCTAAGCCAATGCCTATTGTAACATGTAAGTATAAAAGTAATCTGCCGTGAATCACCACTTCTGCACAGGTTAACCCATGTTAGAAACTGATTACTAGGAAAGACTGATTAATTAGACAGAAGTAATTAACCCACCACAAACTGCTCAACATTGCATAGCCTACCTCTGTTTTCTTTATCCGCAGTGAACATTAAGAAAACATGCTCAGTGTTTCACAAGTGACACTTTCTAAACGACACCATTATAGTTAATACTGTAAAAAGATTACTTCTTTTACATTGATGCCAAGCCAATTGAGCTAAGCATGCAAAGGTGGCCGTGTAAGTTCAAACATCAATGAAATGTTATATTTCTGCTCTTATTTCTTGAGGACAAAGCGATAAATAAAAAAGACAACACTCCTGGTTAAGTTAATTCAAAATAATGTTGTCTGCATATTTCATCAACTGTAGAAGAAATTCAAGTATGATGTCTACCTAAATTCCACAATGCTAATTAAACTGACAAACAATAATGCTATTTCTTACTCTGGGTTAAATCTGTTTGAGAATGTATTATGATTGGTGGAAATTCTACTTGGTCAGGTAATGAATGGACTCATCTTGTATTAATTACCACCCTAATATTAACGGTTCACACACCTATTAAAATCAGGTGCAAAATTAGTCACATGTTGATACAAATGAAATGATAGTGTAAGAGCAAATTACTGGGTAGTATTAAATGTTAGAAACATCCACAGAGTTCGATCAACAGGAGAACTACTTAATATTTCAACTACACTCCAAGACACACTTGTTAGTCTGTTTTAAAACAACTGCTGAAACTATGTCACTAAAAGCATAGGATAGTTGTCCTGGCCACCGTAACATTAGGAATTAAAACCTGCTTACTCCATTCTTCTGGTTGCCCTGATAATAATATTGATACAAATTAAGTACACTAGTCAATTAATTTGTATAATTTTGTTTAATTATACACATGACTGGCATCCAAACGTTCTTCCATCTAACAGAAATAACTACGCTGTATCTTTCACGAAAAACAGGCAAGTTACATTTTTCCTAAATTGAATTCTTTTCATGACACAGATTATATTCTACTTCTTGCAGGTGCTACAGTAGTCTTTCTGCTGATTTCATGGCAAGAGTACAAACATTATTAGTTTCATTACAGCCGTTTTTGCTGCTATGTTACCTCCCCTGCTAAAATGTACACCGTATCTCATTTAGTTAGCTGCTTGTTTACTGATACAGCTTGCCCTCACAAATTATTCTGTTAAGTATTGCAAACATCCTTTTCTTCCAGATATACTAGAACAAGTGCGTGTCTCAAAGCTCAACCAAAATGTCGAGCAAGGCTCACACAAAAAGGTAGTGTTTTGGTATTCAGAGGAAATGTTGTGCTCACCTTTCTGAAGTGGTTCAGTGTGTCTGGACTGAGCTCACACATCTCCAGAATAAGACACACAGCTGTCAGCAGAACGCCTGAAACACAAAGTCACATCTGTAAGCTGCTTCTTTAGTCATCTGCTAGGAGTATTTTGTATATGGCGTTCTATTCATTTTTTATTAACGTTATTTTAAAATATCAACTGACAAGTTCATAGATAAACAAAGTTGTACAAACACATCTGGACAGATCATGTCACATCTCACATTTAATTTAGATGTTGATTTGTATTTTAGTAGTCGTGGAATTCAAATATCACTAGATAACCACAACTTGCAAAATGTAAAGAAACGAAGCACAAACAACTAACGTGAATAACTAGGTGCACACATATCTTGGTGAAGTTGTGCACCCGCTCCAAGAACTCCAAATGCACATCATAAATTCACATGAGGTTCATTATGTTGCAATCAGTTAGCATAATATACCCGGCTTCTGCCAAGATCCACTCACTGAGGATGGCATATCATGAATGGGGATTTCCTCATATAATATTAAATGTCGTAAATCAACTTCCTTTAGACTGTCAACCCTGGGTACACTCACCGTGGTTTTTCTCATTGAGTAATGACCGCGCTGCGGGAATGAACATTTCCATCAAATCAGGCACTTTGCGAATGATGCGTACTGCACAGAGTGCCGCCTGCAACAACAATGTCCTGTGTGAGATGTGGACGAAGCTAAACATTACACCACCAACACAAGTACACTGGCAGAGACATGTTGAAGACAGACAGATGCTCAGCTCAAATGACTGGAGATGGGCAATGTACACCTGTGAAAGGCTTCAACAATCTTGGCCCTCTGCCTGGGACACTCGTCACCACATCACTGACAGTCAGTCGCCTGTGACTCATTCATGTAGCTGTCACGCATAGTCAAGAAAACTGTTGCTCAAGTCTTAAGGGGCCATTTAAAAATTACATAATTTGTAACAAACTACACATGCTGAAAGCTCTTATCTTAGCAGTACAAAAATGAATAAGACCCCATTTATTATTTCATTCAATAACCATTGAAAGCATGATGCAATGGTAGTCAGGAAGATTCTAAACATCACAGGAAGAAATCCTGGGGGCCTTAGTTGTTGACAAGTAACTCTGGTGAAGCACCAAGACAATACATTCGCAGTATTAAACTTCCAAGACAAAATATTTCACAATCTTTGACAGGCACATACTGTGCAATTATTATGCATAAGCAGCATAACACTTGATATTCCCCTTGGTCTTTTCAAGTAAGCAAAACCAATCAAATGACCGTTATGTAGGTTTTCTGGCATATTTAGCCAAACCTACACCAACTTATTTTGGAGTGGACAAGCATACAACTTGCAATAAATCTAGCAGTGTGCTCAATTCTGCTGATGTCATGAGAGGAATATCGACCCCAAGGGGAAAAATGCCTGAAACATAATACAGTCCCAGTGCGTCCATATTGTAGAATATGGACACAGCCTTTAGAATGTTTATGGTGGAGTTCCCTAATCTACAATGTCCAGTTCCTGTGTCATAGAATATGGACCCTAATAGAAATCGGGGTTTCTATATAATTACGAATAGATAGTGCACCCAGATTACATAGACGTGAAACTATGTATTGCTAAAACATCAAAAGCAAAATATATTTCGTTACAACTTGGTTTGGTGTGCAATACATTATTAATTAGTTTGATAAATTGTTTCACCTTTTTTAATACAGCTATACAAATTTGACAAGGAGTCCAGATTCTATAACAGAATATGGACATGCTTGTCAAAGATTCTTTGCCTTGGTAATTATCACTGTTAGAAAATTTTATAGTCATAAAGTAAATGCTCCCACCTTCTTCTTAATGTAAGCATTGGACGTCTTGAGAAGTTTCTCTATTTCACCGGCAAGGTCTCGACTCATTTCTGTTGAGCATATCTCTCCCAGGGTGCACAGGGCCAGGCTGACGACATACTGCGTCTGGTGGTTTAAATCACTGGAACAGTTGCAAATCACGTTACACTGTAAGTACAGTTATTTATAAAACAATAAAGACATTTGTCATTGTGTTTATGTCTAACTGACCAAATTCCATGTGTTCAATTAACCCAACAGTTAATAATGCATAACGATCTAACCGCGTTGTGTAGTTTTTGGGTGTACCATTTAGCATTTTGTTTTTATATAAGTGACAAGTCACCCAATTTCCTCTGCTGGCTAAATAAATAACTCTATTTCAATTTGCTTCATATACTACCTGAGCACATTCTATTTATAGAGGTTTAAGACCTAGTTTTTATTAATTGACACTGTCTCAGTAAGATTTATCAGGGTTTTTTTCTGGAGTAATAAAAAACACTAGGTTTATAAAAGGCAGTCAATCAAATAATCCTGGTAATAAAAAGATTTATGACGTGTACAGACTGACTGTCAGACTACAGATTCTTACAATTGCATGTAACAATGGCATATATCCATATCCTTTTGTTCAGCAACACAAGAAATAATTAGCTTGAATATGAAAGAATGAGCTGCACAATATTACAAATTCCAGGATTTCCAGTCTTCTTTTGTCTGCTCCTTGGTTCATTTGGCTGGAGCCTGGTGTAATTATCAACAGGCAGTTCACTTAATTATTCCTCAACGACTGTGAGAATATCACAACTCGAGTTGTTTTTAAGCTGAATGGTTTGTTTACTTTTGCGGGTTACAAATTCAAATTGTGAACAATGTTGTGTAGTTTGACAGGCACAGATACAATAAATATCTTCAACATATTTAACCTAGTCTCAATAAATTGACGTTCCTTTAAATCTGGCAAGAATCAGAGGACTGAAAGACTATTTTACATGAAAACATGTAAACAATGGTCTACTTATGCTGATAGTAAAAAAACAATTTTCTAACTTACTTCTTGAGGGAGTTGGTAACCAGGAGGTGTACATCCTGCCTCTCATCCAGCAGCAGCATGGCACCGAGGTAGCCAATCCTCTTGTCTGTGAAGCGTGGGGACGCCACCAGCTTCAGACACTCCAGCTGTCACCAACACACATCATACATTGTCACCACACATCAAAGCTACTGCCTTCAGTCAGTTTGCCAACTCTCAATGTGACAATAAAGTAACATTTACTTACAGTAACAGTAGCCAATTTATTAAAGTGGCAAACATTTTAATACAATGTAATTGTTAAGTGAAACTGTAATTAATTATAAATTATACAATAACATAAGAACCACACACTGTTTTGGGAATGACACAACTAGCAACAAAGCCTGGCTTGCTTACAAAATGACCAGTCAATCTCCCCGAATAATATATAAACAGAGGTAATGTGCACAATTGAATTGGTGAATTCTAAAAGGGCCCAACTCCATCAGACAAAATTGTGAAGGACATATTTGTGTAATTTCTATAACATGTTATATTTTATGTGTTTTGTTGGCAGTGTCTTGGAACAGAATGTGGTTATATCATTTCAAATAAAAACACGAAAAAAAACTTGTCAGTGGTGGAGTTGGGTGGGTCCTTTTAGAATTAACCTGTCTTTTTTGGGAATAACATGATGAATGAGTATTTGTTACAAAATAATACAGCACATTATTTCATATGGCATGTATATATTATAATATTATATAAGGTAAGTTATAAGTTATGGTCAAGCAGAATAAACGTATTGTGAGATCGTCTTTACGTCTTCCATGGTTCTACCTTGTCTTCTTCGACTCCCAACTGTGCAATGCAAAGACATTGCACAGGGTGTGCCACGTCAGTGTTAATCATTGTAATCTGATTCCTAACTGTTATCTGCGTATTGCTCATTTATAGCAGCTAGCTGTACAATAAATTGTTTTCCAACAGGAGAAAGGTATTGTGAGAGCGTCTTTAAATCTTCTAAAATCGCCACTTTGACGGCCAACAGCTTAAAGTAACTGTGTTTTTCAACATTGTTTTCAGCATCAAATAATATACATCCACAACAGACATCTAATTTTGGCATACCAAAAAAAAAATAGTTAACCTTTGCTCTAAGATAATCATAACAGAACTGGAATTTGGTGTCACTCTTGACCTCCTTTGGGTACAAGCCACTTTGAACATGCATACAAGGCTAAAGATGGTTGACCTGCAAGAAAAGGTATACATCTTCATGAGGAAAGATAACATCACACATTGCCATTTTCTCATTGTGAAACACATAAGTGGTCATCCACCTTGTTTCTCTGGTCGTCCGAAATATATCGCCTGTTACTTTGTATGCTTCCTTTGTCTTTCGATATAATCTCTACATGCACAGACGCGGTGTAGATTCTTAGTGCATATTCCGTGGATACTTGCAAACAACTTCACGACACACCATCTTCTCCTCACATTGATCACAACCAAATTAACTATTTATTTTAAATGAAACAGTAATTAAAATAACTTGCTATAAATTAAATGTTTTAATAAAAGGTCAGTTGCATATGTTTTAAAAATTATTCAATACAATTGAAAAAGAAAACAAACGTACTCAGAACGCTCTTTAATGATAATATGACATACACATTGTAGTTTGGACGAACGAGCAAAATGCTTTGTCATAGTCTGTATATGTGAGGTTATGACAGAAACAGGAATCGAACTAAACAGCGACAAAATCAATGGCATTTACCTAACCTAGGCCAGGGTCACTTAAATAGAACGTAGTGTAGGGGCATTGAGGTTTATGACTTGCCTGCATTTTCTGCCATTTTCTATGGCCTTTGCTCTCACTACCTTTGCACTGACATATTATTTTTCTTCTGCATTCATTATTTTGTTCCTTGCCCAGACTACTTCATTTCTATCTTTTTGCGGCATTTCGGCAACCCAGTCATCATAGCTATTAAACTTACTACAGTGGAACCCCTTGTTTAAGACCGCCCCCCAAATCGAGTGGGGCGGTCTTAAAAGAGGGGTGGTCTCTCGTGAGGGGTTTGCAACATTCAACACTAGGGGGCGCTTATAACGACTAACATCAACACTAGGGGGCGCTTACAACCACTAAGTAGTAAAATACACCAAATAAAAAGTAGAAAATAAAAAATGAGATAACATATTAACAACAACAAAATTATTTATTCTGTTTATTTTATGTGTGACACGTTTCAGTATAAGTTTAATTTCGAATCGTTTTTTTCTAAATAATATCTGATAAAAGTATCCTTATTTTGAATCGTTTTTTAATTATATCTGATAAAAAGTATTCTCCTTTAATTTATTTAAAATTTTGTCTGAGGGGCTAAAAAGTGCTGCCACCTCACGGCGTCTGAGTAAACGCACCGCGGTCGCCATTTTGTTGTTCTTTCCAGCGCCGCAAAACGATCTTTTACTTTCTGATCTAATCATGAAAACGACCTCTTACAGCCACTAGACTTCCTCTCTAATAACTCATATTACATATACATAAGCTAGGTCATAAAATTAAATCATTTAAATTGCTGTGAAGAATAAAATTCATAAATCTAAATTGTGCTAACCTAAAGTCGACATCGCCTAGGCCGTAGATTACCGTGGCGTTACGTCGATATATTATCGCGGTGTCGCTAAATCTGGATTCTGGTTTTATCCTAAACTAACCTAAAACTTAGCCTACGTTTCTCAACTTTAATCATACACAAGTTTCTAAACTTTACTCATACACAATATGGATATTTAATCACAGAGTTAGCGTAGCCACCGACGGTGACCATGTCCGCCATGAATGATGTCTTGCTGGCGAGTTCTTGCGCGAGTTTGTTTCGTGAATTTGATTTGTTTCAATAATGTAAGTGATTTAATTTTATAACATAGTGTGTGTTTATGAATATATAAGATATGTGAGGAAAGTCTAGCGGCTGTTAGATGTCGTTTTCATAATTCAGCCAGAAAGTAAAAGATCGCCAAAATGAATGGTCGTCATCAGGCGATTTATTGTTTTTATGGCATTACGCGCGTCCGTGCGCGTTAGTCATGCGTTTAATGAGAGTTCATTGCGATATTTAGGTTAACAAATGTCCTGGCCACCTATCGGATGGTCGTTTGTCAGGGGTAAAATTCAAATTGCCATGGTCGTTGGTCGCGTCTGGCGGGTGGTCGTTGGTGAGGGAACATTTATACAGCGTAGACATTCCGTCAATCAAAAAACGGTCGTAAAAAGCGGGTGGTCGTAAATGAGGGTGGTCGTTCGTGAGGGGTTCCACTGTACCATCTTATACGTAAAGGATTGGTGGTATCCTCTGGGGAGTATTCATAGGTTAATTCTAAAGAGGCCCAATTGCTGGAGTTGGGCCCTTCTACTAGTTTTAGAACTCAACACAAAATGTACACCATGCTTTGGGTGACTTAAACACTGAAACTGGGCCTGTTTATAATGTAATCAGATAATTGCTATATATGAAGACTACAATTCGTGCAAAAGTAAGATTTTTTTAGTTGGGCCCTTTTAGAACTCAACATATTCAATTGTAATTGTGATGTTTGTTTGTGCCTTTATGGGTAAGTCCACAATCACCCACCTGTCCAAAATGAGCAGGGTATCCCAACATGTGTATGTAGAGCAACTTTGCGAGGTTGCGGCAGCGGTATGTGGCATCCTCTTCTCGGAACATGTTCCTGATGTCGGCGCATTCTTTCTGTACCACTGCCCGCTCATCTGCTGCTGTGCGGGCAGCCCGGATCTCCCGGATCAAGTCCCGCAGCCGCTTCGGAGCCGGCATACTACAAAAGGTAAAGGTAAATTAATATATAGCGTACTATCCACTCCTTAGGACTGCTCAGAACACTTTACATTTTATTCCCGGGCAGACCTGTTCAATCAAACACCATCCTAACTTCTGCAGGAAGTGTCCAGCCTCACTGTAATTAATGCACGAAGGCTGCTTGTACAAATATCCACCACTGTCTATAGCCAGGTACTCATACAGCTGAGTGAACTGGAGCAATGTACAGTGAAAGAACTGCCCAAGGTGTCACATTACAGCACAGGGTTCGAACCCGGGTTCTCTTAGTCAATAGTTTGAAGCTCCACCCCTGAACCTACAAGAGGACAACTACCAAGATTTCTAAAGCATACGAACAGTTTTGTCATGTCTATGAATTCCATCATATACATCTAATGTACTTGGAAAATATATCTTTATTACCATCTTGCATGCAATAAATTGTTATTGATGTGTAATTTTCAAGGTTCTTTTTTAATTTGACGTTCTTACACAGATCCAAAATTACAAAGATATCCATTTAAATTGGTTTGAAATATCCATTTAAATTGATGTGAACAAGTTTACAACATTATCTTTATTGGGTATGATGTGTTTTTGACAGGGATAGTTCCACCAAACGAAGCCTGAATAATTATATTTATATTTTATCGTTGGCACACACAACATAGGTACAGATAACTCACTCAAAAAGCTAAACCCAATGCAGAATAGCTGTATGTCCCACAGTCAAGCCTGCCAATAGTGTAGATAAATCTGAGTGGCACCCGGTCATTATCCCTAAGCATAACTTTGCAATGTAATGCTAGGTCTTCGCACTGATGTTGAAAAAACTCGATGTATTGGAATCGACAAGCTATTGAAGGTAGTATGAAATATCAAAGATGTAGCTAAAGATTATGGTAATCCGGGTATCAAAGATCGATGAAGTATCGAAAGTTCAACCGAGGCTAAAACAAAAGTAACATTTGCACTTAATTAAATGGCACAAACTTCATATTACTGACCCTAATCAAATCTCCCAAAACTATGCTTCAACCGAAGGAAATGCCTACCTGACAGATGCTGCTAATAAGTTAGGTCAGTTAAGTAAGTGTGTCAAATTAAATGTCATTGACATTATCAATATTAAAGTAATGTCAAAATGACCGACGACATTGCCACTCCAAATGCTATTTAAGTATTTTGTGTTTATTTTTGACAGCGAGTCTAAATGGCAAATGTCATCGATGTATGCTTCAACAAACGAATCGTTAGAAAGAAAATCACATCTGTCAGACGATCTGCAAAGCATAAATCACACAGAACTGCATTTACTATTTTTCACTAGATAATACCAAACGAAATGTAATGTGAAAAGACATGATCGCACGCAAATATTCGGTATACTCCGAACACACCCGCATCGAGACAGGGCGTGTGAGTGTGACAGGCGGCGGAAGGTACGCGGTGTCAAAACAATAAAGCAAAACACTGCGGATAACACGATGCCATAACCACATTTGATACGCCGGGAAAATTAGGAAGAACAGCATTCGGAAATTGTTTATGTTCACCATACCTGCGCTGCTAAGAAGAAAATATCCCCAAATTAAACCGGAGATTGCTTACTGACTTCGCAAAATGGCTGCGCCTGTAGCCTCGTAACCCCTTTTGTAGGAAGCTCACACCGGCTATAAAAGAGTCCGCCTTAATTGGCAACAATACCTCATAAGTCTTATTATGTAATATCGTTAATACACACATTTGGCCGAAATGTACTTGTTTAATGTTGTTCAAAACGCAAGAGATGTGATGCTCCCAAAAAAATGAATGCAACCAATTTGCATTGCGGAGTAATACCAAAGAAATGTATTACACTTCGTGGCATGGATGACGTAGCTGAGCAGC